>LOJH01018178.1:0-10779 GCA_001685095.1 Ellobius talpinus
TTATTAACCAATGAAAGTAACACATAGACAGATAACCCTCCTCCATCAGTGCTGAGGATCACACTGAGGGCTTCTGGTAAGCTGGGCTGACCCTCTCCCTACTGGGCTACATGTCCGGCATGTTCTGTCAGCAGTTTCTTCTGTGAAAGAAAATCTCCCCTCTTTGATAAAAGTAGGGCAAAACACCCACCTTGTTAATAATGTATTAACATTGTGACTCCACCACATGACAATCTACCATTTTTAACGTGTATAAGTGTTAGCCTGTATCATGTAGTGCACCATTTGCGACCTGGTACCCCCAGAGGACAGAAGGAGGCACTGGATTCCCTGGAGCTATGAGCTGTAGTAGGGATGCTGGGAACTTGCATCCTTCACAAAAGCACCGAGTGCCCTTAACACTGAGATACCTCTCCAACCCCACTTGTGAATCTTAAAAAGCTTGTGATTGGCAAGTCTGTTGGTCTCAGTGGGTGCTTTTCTTTAGCAATAACATAAAAACTCCAGTGAATCTGACGCTTTTCACTGAACGTGAGCTCGTCTCCAGTGCCCTCGGCACCTCTATCATGGAAGGCAGGATCTAAAATGAGTTACAGGCTTCTTTAAAAGAAGCAAGCAATGACGACTGGAAATCTAGACGAAACCCAGCAGGCTGTTCATTCTGCTTTGCAGTCGGGTGATTTGAGACCCCAGAGTTTCTTCAGGGCCCTGTGCTGTGGCACATGTGACTGTTAATTTTAGAAGGAAACAAAGTGTCGCTTCGTTGAAAAAAAAGAGAAGAAAAAAAGTATATTCATTTTGGATTATTTTTCTTCCTTTCTTTTTTTTCTCCTTCTTTTTACTTTTTATTTTTGAGACAAGGTCTCACTCTGCAGCTCTGGCTGTCCTGGAACTCACAGAGATGCACATGCCTCTGCCTTCTAAGACCTGGATCAAAGGCATGCACCACCACAACCTGCCCTCAAGCTATTTTTCACATTCCAAAAATATCAAAAATATCCAAAAATATAATGAAAAAATTCCCATCCATTGATTTTTTTGTCATGAGCCGATCTTTAGTGTACTGAGCCAAAGAACCAAAAACTACATGTTCAGGTCAGAACTGTCCAGCACCGACTGAGAGCAGGGTACTAGTCCAGATATGTTGGTTGGTGCAAGGAATTTTATTTAGATATGACCATTGATTCAAAGTTTAAAATCCCATTGGTGTGCTGTTTTGTATTAAACATGAAATGCCCCTCGACAGGCTCATGGATGTGACTACTTATCCCTAGCTCTTGGTGCTGTTTCAGATGTGTGTGGAATCTTTGGGATGCAGGGCCTCGTTAGCAGAAGTGAATTGAAGGTAATACCCACCTTTATTTCCAGGCCAAGTCCTCTCTGAATCCTGTTCACTGAGAGGTGAACAAGCCAGCCCACAGGCTCCAGCCACCACAGACCAAGCCATTCCCGCTGGCAGGTTTTCCCTTGTTTGCAGGCTGCATCCTCTCGGAACAGTTCCTCAGGCTGGGGTGACCTCCAAACCATAAAGTTATTTCATTGCTACTTCATAACTCTAATTTTGCTACTGTCATGAATCATAATGTAAATATCTGATATGCAGGATCTCTGATATGTGACCCCTGTTAAAGAGGTCATTAGATGCCCCCCAAAATGGTCAAGATCCACAGGTTGAAAACTGCAAGCTGTGAGCCAAAACAAAGCTCTTCTCATTGAAGAGTATCTGTCATATGACAAGACGAGCAATCAACACACAAGTCAAAACAAGGTTCCAGGATCACAACCTTGATCAATACTTAGCATCACACAATCAAGAATCAAATGAGTGGGCAGTTCAGTCAATAAAGTCCTTGTGATATAGGCATGGTACCTGAATTCAGTCTACAGAACTCATATAAAAAAAAAGTAAGGCATTGTGACACACTCCTGTAATCCACTGCTCAAGACACAGAGACAGGGAGATTTCTGGGGCTGTACAGTCAGTCAGCCTAGTGGAATGGGTGAGTTCCAGCCAATGAGAGACCCTGTCTTAAGAAACAAGATGGACAGCATCTTGCGGAATGGCACTCAAGGCTGACTTCCGGCCTCCACAGAAAAACACACATGCAAAGAAACTCGCATGCACTCAAATGCTATAGTACACACTGCAAGGCCGGAGGGCAAATCATGGAAGTCGATTCTCTCCTTTCACCAAGTGGGCCCCATACAATGAACTCAGATGATCAGGCTTGGCAGCAAATGCCTTATCCACTGAGCCATTCCTTGTACTATATATAAAAAGTACTCAAAATGGATTATAAAAAAATCAAAACTAGAACTTCTAATGGGTACCACCCATGCAAGAGCAAATTGATAAATTAATTTCAAAAAACTAAAAATTGCTCTCTTCAATAAGACATCTAATCAACAACCCACAGATTAGAGGGTAATATTTGCAAACTGTGTATCTGATCAAAGACTGGCATTCAGTAGCCCCCTTCTCTGATGAGGTCCTCGGTGGATGCCTGAAAATGCAGATGGCACAAAGCTTGCCATTTAGCCCTTTCTGTCTTGATTGGGCACCTTGCTCTGCTGGGCAGCATGTGTCTCCTGGCAAAGAGAAAACGAAGTGGTAAACACCTATAATCCAAGCACTTCAGAGGCAGGGGTTCAAAGTTGCCCTCAGCTACTTAGTGAGCTAGAGGTCAGTCTGCACTGGTTTCTATGAAACAAACAAAAAAAGATGAAACACCGCTAACAATAGGGAAATCTAAGTCCCTTCAAAATACATTAAAGGTCTGATCTAAACAAATACTTTACCAAAGAAGGCACAAAGATCCAATGACAAAAGGCTCTGAAAAGTGACAAGTGAAAGACTGCCCATGCCAAGAATGGGCAAGAATGCAGAGGTGGAACGCACCTCAGTGCCGGGGATGTGGAAACCGCAACCACTTTGGAAAATGAGTTGGCAATATTTCAAAAAGATAAAAAAAAGTGTCTCACCCAGGTCCCAACTATTTCATCCTAAGTAATTCCCAGAGAAATCAAGCTTGTACTTACCCAAAGACTTGGGCATGAATGTTTACAGCAACTTTATTATAAAAGCCCATGCCAAGAATAATCCAAATGACCAACAGCAGGTGAAAGCATTTTTAAAAATTGATAGTCTATACACTAGAATACTGCTCAGAGAAAAATGAGTGATAGATGCAGCATCATGAGTAGATTTCAGAATAATTAAGTTAGTGACCGGAACCAGACAAACTCGTACTGTGTGATGCTGTTCATGTGACTCTTGAGAAGATGTAGACTAGTTTACAGTGACCTCGAACAGATTAGTACTTACAGAGTGAGAAGAGGTTCTAAGGACAAGATTACAAAGGGGCACATGAAAGCTGGGAGGAGAGGAAGGAAGGAAGGACAAGCAGCAAACTGTGTGTTTCACATATGTGCATCTTAGCAAATACCTATCCAACCTCAGTGAAGCTATTGTCTGTGTTGTGTTTAAGGCTGATGTGTTTAAGGTGATGACTGTCTGAATGGGTTAGAGAAAAGACAAGAGCATACAGACTAGAGAGAGTGGGAGGGGCTTCTTAGAGATCAGCTGGCTTGTAGCTGCGGAGGAGAGCAGGGTTTGCAACGGAGTGGCTAGGGAGAGACTCCAGACAGAAGCATGACACATGCAAAGATCAGAGAAGAGACCCGCTACAGTCCATGTGGGCTGCTACAGATGACTGTCACAGACCAGGTGGCATTGAGATCAAGGTGCCTACCAGTCCAGAGTCTGTTGACCAAGCTCATGGACCTCTTTTCTTCACTGTGCTCACATGGCAGAGGAGACAAGGGAGTGAGTCCCCTGGATTCTCTTTGGTAGAGACCCCACCCTCGTAACTAGCCAAGGTCCCACATCCAGATTCACTTTGGAGGATAGATTTCAATACGAGGATCTGGCAGGAAGGGGTAGATAGTTTTCATTATCTTCATAGGACTTAGGTGGAGTAATATATGTGCCTTCCTAAAGATAGTATTATAATTCACATTTTGTTGTGGTTAATAACTATTTTTAAACAGTCCTCTTTCCCCTTATATATTTCCAATCTGATTCTATATAAAGAACTGCCTCCATACTTAATACCTTTACACAGCATGTAACTCAGGGTTCTGCCAGTTTGGTGGCTGGTTCTGCCCTGTACTATGCTGAATGAGACACTGGAAAGGCAGCCACCGGGCAGGAGCATTCAAGATGGTACCCACACATGCAGGGAGCTTCCTGGGGCCTGCCCACCAGCTGCATCCTGTTGTAGCATTCTATGGTGTGTGCATGACAGCTAGAGTCTGAGTGTGAACATCCTGAGAACAAGAACCACCAACAAACCCAAGGAAAAGGCAAGAGTTTGATGGCCCAGCTTCGGCGGGATACAGGTTCTGCAGCATTCTTTCAGACAAAGTAAGCCAGAGGCTTGGACCAAACTCAAGGTCAGAGGAAATCGCTGGCTGCCTTCGCTGAAAGGAAGAATAAAAGATAGTGGCTGGGGCTGGGGAGATGGCTCACTGCTTAAGAGCAGACACTGCACAAGCAAGACCCCCTGAGTTTGAATTCCCAGCACCCCCATGAAAAGCATACATGAACATGCTGCCTCTGTAACCCCAGCACCGTGGGCAGAGACGGGAAGATGGCCGGAGCTAGCCAGCCTAGCTTCAGGTTCAGTAAGAGAGCCTGTCTCAAGGGAATAAGTTGAGAGAGAGAGAGAGAGAGAGAGAGAGAGAGAGAGCAGGACACTTGGTGTGTACATTCTCTCTCACACATGTTCACATGCACCATTGCACCATGCACACACACATTCACATGTACACACACACACATACAAGAAGCTGTGATGGTCTCTGATATACTGCACTTCCTTCCCTGACATTTGCCAACGTGAAAATCTTTGCTTGTAGATGTGGTTACACGGTTTTAGCATAAATGCTTAAATATCTTAGTTTCCTCATAAATGTCAAGGCCTCCTTCTCTTGCCTCTCACAGGAAAATTTTGAATGAAGCAGCTTTGAACGAGTGGTTGGATGGGTAGTAAATCCTTGAGAGAGAGAGGGCTAGTGTAGTGTTAGTTTGCTTCTCTATTCTGTGATTAACACTCTGACGAAACAGACTTGGGGAGAAAAGGCCTCACAGTCACTGATGGAAGCCAAGGCGGGAACTCGAGGCAGGAGCCTGGAGGTGGGAACAGAAGCCTAGGCCACAGAGGAGAGCTCTGCTAATGGTTCGCTTGCTCAGCTGTTTTCTTACACAGCCCAGGACCACCTGCCAGGGGTGGCCCCGCCCACCATGAGCTAAGCCCTCCCACACTGATAATTCGTTTAGAAAGTGCCATGAGAATCAGGCCCACGACTCATCTTGTAGAGCCAATTTCTCAATTAAAGTGTCCCTCTTCCCAGCTGACACTAGTGTGTGTCAGGCCGACTGAAACTAACCAGCCAAGTGTGAACGTTCCTGTTTCGCACCTCACAGACGCAACAGCAATGCGGCACTATGCAAGTCAAGGCGAATGTTTTGTTTACTTTCAGCCACAGCATTTTAGAAGTCTATCAGTGAAATTTTAACAAATTATCCCCCCTCCCTGGGAAACAGAGTTTGCACTTGTAAAATTCATGTCTTGAATTTGCAGCATGGAATGTCACCCAGACAACAGGAAATAGCATTAGCGCTATTTCAGCAAGAGTGGTAAGAATCTAAGGGTTGGTCTAGCCAAGCAATCTTCTTCGTAGTTTAGAGGGGAGGGAAAACCAATTATTTAAAACATGAATTGAACCCAGAGTTACAAGCAGCAAAGAACTGTACAGAAAGGCTTGCCTGTCCCCTGACCTGGGTTTGAGACCTGACTTTGAGACACCTCGTACCGCAACGCTATGAACCTTGTAAGAGGGCCAAAGTTGGTGCTTAAGAGAGAAGCCTTCTCGAACTCAGCTTTGCTTGCCCAGCATGGCAGCATGCTGTATAGGAGGCCGGAGCTGAATTCATATTAAATTCATAGCCTATTACAGAGAATTAGGCCATGGCGCATGATGGCCAGGCACTTGGGATGTTTATTCTTTTCATTAACTGTTTTTCTCCTCAAATAATTAATGTTTAGGGATTTTTATTTCCATGCAGTATACAGAATGCAATGGCTGATACGGCGGAATTTCTTTGTTGCATTGTATGAGCTGTTGCTACTGTTTTAAAAGTTTATCCAGAGAGATCTAGTGGGCAGGACATGAGATTTATGACCCCAATTGTGACATCTTCCTTTGGACCCAAAGGCAAGTGCCACTCGTCTCCTGCCTGTGTTTCAGTATCTGTAAGGCAGGCGTCACAGCTGCCGGAGCCCCACCAGAACACCATGAAGTGTGACTAATTAGTCTCTGCACAGTGGCTTGATGGATGGCGATAAACGCTTTCGTTTAGTCTGTAAAATGATTGCTAACTTAGACTTCAGAACAGCCATCTTGAAAGACAGAAAAGCTTTGCCATGAAATAGAAGTTGGCAATACACTTCTTGTTACTATAGCTCCTTCTCCAGGATAATTACAAACCTGTGTTCATTGTAAAGGCCGTGAAGCATAGCTAGGCATAGTGAGACATAGGGCATGATTTCAGTCGGTTTAGGGTTCCATGCCCACTAACACAATCACTCACAAGTGCAAAATATCCCCTGTACTAAGCATGTAAAGACAATGTATTGTTCTTGTCATTATTCCCAAACAACAATAACTATTTCCTCAACATTTTCACTATTTAGGTATCATACCCATCTGGAGATTACCTGAGACACAGGAGGATGCTCATACATTATATACAAATACTTGGACTTTAGCATTCTCAGAGGACCAGAGCCCACCCTCAGTAGAGACTAAGAACAACTGTAACTATCATTAAGATATTCTCAGACTATCATAATATCACACACATAGGGCAAATATCAAATGCATAATGCAAAGGGCACTGGGGAGCAGTGGACAGGGATGACAATGCAGAGGACAGGCAGCTGGCTACTGGAGTGAGGGCTTCTGTGTCTCCAGCTCTCCTTCTAGAACACTTCAATGACTAGCCAAAGGATCACATTGGGCCTCTCTTAGGTCTGACTAATGAGCCTTGGGTTAAGGGGACAACTCTAACTGAAAGCCACAGTACACATAATTCCACCTGACTTCCAAAGCCCATGATGACAACGGTGTACTTGGGAAGTACAAAATTAGTGAGTTCAATAAGCTGAGAGATCAAACAGAATGGCCACAATTGACTCTACATGAAGCAGATATTCACGCTTAACTATGCAACCTTCAGCTGTCTTAGGGAGCAGAACTGAAAAGTAAGTGGAACAATTGAGAAATGTTTAAGAGCCCGAAAATCTCAGTCACATGACTACCAAATACATGAAGTTGCTAATCAAAAACAACGTGACATTGCGTAGCCTCATGGAACTCACTCAGGAAGATGCCTAGAATGGTTCCTAAAGTCTGTGTTGGAACCTTGACCTGGTGCAGAAGCACCTTGACATCCACTAAGAGGGATCTACCCACTGCTCTCGTGGGTAGGCTGTTGTCATTCCTGTGGTCATCTGTCCCTTCTCTCTCCAGAAGAAGTTTCTTACAAAAACAAGAACTGACCTCTCTTGATCTTCCTTTCTCAAGCCTTCCATTCTCCTCTGATGCATCCAGAAGGCCCTCACAGGATGCAGCCCTTTGACCTAGGGCAACTCAACCTCTAGATCCATAAACCAAATACTGTTTTTTATGTTCATTTCTGTTCATTATGAACTACCCTATCTGCGGGGTGCTAGTAAGGAGGCACAAAATGGATTAAGAAAACAAAAAGCCAGCAGCCAGTACGTCCTAATGTAGATGAGGGTGGGGCCCCACACCTCAGAAAGGACCTGGGAGTTCAGGGAATGGCCTTCAGTTCTGAAGAAAAAAGCATTTAATTTGCTCTACACTCTACAATTTCAGTTTGTTTTTTTTCTAAGTTCATGTAAGTACTTTTGGTATACACCCTATAAGAGGTGATCCTTGCCCTCAGTCATCTCAGACTTGAGGAGAGATGATTTTGCATGTGAGAAACCAGAGGTAACATGCTCAGAAAGAAACATGAAGATCATCAAAGCTAGACCTGTGCAAGAAACTTGCCTAGTTACTGTCAAGTTTGATCTGGGTCTTGATTCATAGAGAAGTTTAGGAATGTACAAGGATGGAAGAAAGGGGGCGGGGCCTTCAAGCCAAAGGAGGAACACACACAAAATATGATGCTGCCTAACAAGCCTTAGCTGGCTTTGTGGCTTACCCCAGCAACCATCTATTATGTTTCAAGGGTCCACGTGTCAGCCAGGCCAACCACGATCTGTGCCTGGCCAGGCCTATCTCACGCAAGCTTGCTCACAGTGCAGAGGTCAGCAGGTGAGTCAGCTGAGGGCTGATCAGAGCCGGTTTTGGCTGGGCTGACTCAGGCGCAACCTTAGCTTTCTCATGGTCCAGCTCTGGCTTGTGCTAATGACAGAGAGAGTGGTTTAAGAGCCAGCAGGGCCACATGAGGCCTCAGATTCAAAACCTATCTCTGTACCTGACTAGACAAAGCAAGTCACAGAGCAGCCAGAGTAAAGAAATAGATCTTATCACTCAGCTAAAGTCAGTCACATTGCAGACTGGGATGGGTAATCTATCTGCAACAGTTACAAAGATGTCAAAGAAATTGATTTGAGGAAGCAAAAATGCGATCTGGGGGCAACAAACAAGTTTAGGGGTTTAGTTGGTGGGGGCAGTTGTAAGATCATCATAGGATTGGATGACTCCATCTTATTTTAGAAGAGTTATAAAGGAAATATCTCAGAAGAGAGTGGAGTTTAAAAACCACTTAAGAAATTACTTGGGGATAGCTCAGGGATACAACACTTGCTAAGAGTACGAGGCCCTGGGTTCCATTCCCAGTCTTGGGGAGGGGAGAAATCTGTGCTAATTTTGGTAAGGAATGATAAGGGTTGTACCAAGAATCAGAAGTGGACAGAAAGCGGCTAATTAAAGTTGGGAGTCTGGGGGATGAATGTGTGGCAGTGTCCTTTGTGGCTGTTGTCTCATCATGCCTGCCGAGTCAATGGGTCACGCTGGCTGAGAACAGACACCATGTTTCCCATTTCCCCTTGCAGTTAAACAAGATCATATGTTTTTGTTTGAACTTCAAGAATCCTAGGTGGACTTGTGTTTTGAATCCTCTGACCCAAGCTTTGGAAGGCCATAGAACTTTTAGGAGCTAGGGTTTGCCCGGTGGAAACAGTCACTGGGGATAGACCTTTGGTGGTCCTTGCTTTTGGTTTTAGTCAGAGTGTTCTGCTTTCTGGCCTGAGAGACATGGTAAGCTTCTGTCACACACTCTGGTCTTTCCCACTGTCATGGAATGAAATCAGTCTTCAAACTGTGATCCAAAATAAACCTTCACCTCCTTAAAGTTGTTTTTGTCGTGGATTTGGTTACAACCGAGAAGGCATCCAGGCTGCAGCCAAGTGTCATGAGGTAGTTTCTCTAATTTTTGCTAAAGCAGAGTTGAGCACACTGTCTGGCTACTTTCTCCACTCTCTGTCTTCTTTCCTGGAACATAAGCATTCATTTTGGGGTCCAGGAGGATAAAATCAATACCTGAAATAGCATGGTGAGCCGGAGGGAGTCCAGGCTCCAAAAGCCTCCATCATAACTCTGCACCGCCTACCTACTTCCTGACTTCCAGATAAAAGAGAAACTCAGCAGACACACTGCCTGGAATGTGGAATCTCTGCTCCTGTTAGCCTTCTCTGAATTGTTAGGACAACCCAGGACTGTTAACATTTGTGAGTTCTTTCAAAAATCTGGTTTATCACATTCAAGGAGATACAAAGATTTTTAACCCTAAGGTTCAGAGTTATATGAAGAGAACCTGGAAGAGGAACTGAGGCCTCTTAACCTGATACGAAAACACTTTTTCATACATCTCTGCTATGCTGTCTGCTTATTTTACTCAAACACAAATAACCAAATGTTAATACTTGACAAACACTTCTAGGAAATAGAAGAGAATGCTTCCCAGTTTAGCCTACAAATGACATCACTTTGGTATTGTTCAGATAAACACATCCAAGGCAGGAAAATGACATTGACATTCCTTACAGATACAAATGCACTGGTGAACTACACACACACACACACACACACATGCAAACACACATTTATTTTTTAAATAGATCATTTTCTGACTCTAATTTCTGTTTTTTTTTAATTTTTAGACTTATTTATTTTATGCATGAGTCCACATGCATGCCTAGTGCCCAAGGAGGTCAGAAGAAGGTGTCAGATTCTCTGAGACTAGAGTTATAGATGGTTGCAAGCCACTCCATAGGTACTGAGAACCAAACCCAGGTCACCAATGAGAGCAGTACATGCTCTTAACCACTCGAGCACATCCTCCAGCATCCATGCATACATTTAAAAAGGCAGTTAGAGAGACTCAGGTGGACGCCATGGCTCTCCTCTCTGAGATGGACGCTGGTTAAACTCATGCCGGAGGGGCTACTGACTTGCTGGAAGTATGAAGAAACCAACTAGATGTGCACAGGTGTTCTGTGCCCATTATAAGCATCACAGAATTCTCCTCAACTCTTCTGTCAGCTTGCCACACCATGTTCTGATTTGTTAAACAAAGAGAGTGGCAAAGTTGAGAATACCTAATGAGACAGAAAATGCAGCTGCCACCACCCAGGAGAGCACAAGAGTCACAGCGATGTATCTGCTCAGACTTCCAAAGAC
>LOJH01018179.1:0-20492 GCA_001685095.1 Ellobius talpinus
TGGACTTCCCACAGGGCAGGAAACCCTGACTGCTCTTTGGACTGGAAAGGGAGGAAAAGGGGGATGGGGGGAGGGAGAGGGAATTGGGAGGAGGTGGAAATTTTTAGTAATAATAATAAAAAATAAAAAAAGAATATTTTCTTTGCTTTCTGGCACTAGTAAAAAGAAAAAGAAACTTTGGAATCTGAATTTTTAACAAATACTGGATAAAGATAATTTTGAAATTGTTTTGTACATAAATAAATGCACTGTACATTTATGACTGCTTTGAAGCTGTCAGTAATATGCACAGCTATAGAGAATCAAAATTTATATATTTGTAACTTGTTTGTTTGTTTTTCGAGACAGGGTTTCTATGCGTAGCCCAGGCTGTCCCGGAGCTAGCTCTGTAGACCAGCCCGGTCTTGAAATCACAAAGATCTTCCTCCTAGTGCTGGATTAAAGACAAGTGCCACCACTGCCAGGCCCTTAAAATTTGTATGTTCTTAATGAAATAACCAATTTAAAAGTATCATTAAACTTTTCACGCTCCAATTTTTGAAGGCACAATTAAAGTTCCACAATTGTCAAACTGACTGATGGGGAAAGGGCAGTGGTTTTACTGCCAAGAAGTTAGACAGGAAGTGTGAGACAGTAATGCCAGGGTGACATAAATTCCAAGCCTAGTGACAAAGTGCTGAATTTGCATTTCATTGGAAATTAAATGGAACTAAAATCAATTTTCAGTTTAACTTTAAATAAAGTTTACTCTACTATGGCAATATTTTGAGCCCAAATATGTTCTATATAAAATGAATGTTTCTTTTGATATATCGAGATACACTACCTACATATATGTATTATGTATATGTATCTACACATTGTAATGTGGCCTTCAAAAAGTTCAGAGCTCTAGAAATAACTCAGCAAGTAAAAGCACTGTGCCATGGAAACCTGATGAGCTGAGTTTGATTCTGCAGGTTCCATGGTGAGAGAAGAAAACCAACTCCCCAAAATTGTTCTCTGATCTCTACACATCCCATGTGGCAAGTGCATGACAGTATTCAAACACAGACATGTGCACAAACACACAAATAATAATAGTAATAATAATAACAACAATAACAATAATAGATTTCTATAAAGAAAAGTCCAATATGAAAGATATTTAGCATATTACTAAAATTAGTAATCTAACAAATTTTAAATTTCATTTTACACGTGTGTGTGTGTGTGCATGCATGTGTGCAAAAATGATTGTGCATGAGCCACAGTGGGCATAGTGAATTCAGGGCACAACTTGCAGAGATGATTCCTTCCTTGAATTATGTAGGTTTTAGGTACTGAACTCAGGTCATCAGGCTTGGCAGCAACTGCTTTTTCCCTTTGGAACACCTTGTCAGCCGAAATGCAAACTGTTCTTATAAGAAATCCTTTACAAACTAAGATAAGACATTTGGGTAAGATTTCTAGCCATAAAAATGTGCATTGAGCCACAAGGATGGCATGTTTACATACATATACAACTCTAATGCCTCCAGAGACTCTGAGCTTGTCTTCCTCCATATCACAAAAAACACAACTCATCGGAAAACTCGGAATTTCCCTTTTAATAAAAAACAAGCAAACACAACATGTTTTAAAGTTTTAGATTTTTTTGAAATTATTAAAATGAGTCAAAAAATAACAAAATTTGAAAGAAAAAATGTCCTTTCAATAAGAAAATAAGCAGTATTTAAAAAAAACACTCTAAGAAAGCTATTACCAACATTTCTGAATTTTCTTATCTTTCCATGTTTTCTGAGGTAATCCAAATAGTTTGAACCATTTCTATAATTTCCTTTCAGTTATTCAGCATGTGTATAATGGGCACAAAATGGAGCAGAGACTGGAAAAAAAGAAAAAATAAACAACAAACTATGCCTGCCTTGAAGGCATGATCTGACTTCTGCAGATGAGTGGGCCATTACCAGCTGAGAGACTGGCTGGCTGGTGTCAGCACACCACAGAATTTGGGGTGAGCTAATGGAAACGTTTTTCAGGACACATGGGGAGACAGCATTTGGGGAAAATAACAAAGTAGAAACAAAGTGACCAGCAACAATTTCTATTTTTAAATTATACAAGTACTAGGGTAGAGGAATAGGATTCTGGACTTTTTCAAGATTGGATCAGAGTTGTTTCTTTCATTTAGGATGTATAATTTGGTAAGGCTTTGCCTAGATCAGATTACTTTTAAAGGTACCTTCATAATAAAGACACATTATAATCTAATTAACACACACACATATATATTTCTTCCTCTTATGAAAAGTCAATAATTGCACTAGGAAGCTTCTCCATCTTGAAGATGTCAGGTAAGGCATAAACTACAAAGTTGCTGTAAGAATAAAATGAGTGACCAAGATGATTTGGGCTATGGAAGAGTTTTTTTGTGAAGCTGGACTTGGTGGCACATACTTTTAATCCTAGCACCCAGCACTCAGTACTCTGGAGGCAGAGGCAGGTGGATCTTTGAGTTCAAGGCCAGCCAGGTCTGCAAAGCAAAGGACAGCCAGGGCTACACAAAGAAACATTGTCTTGAAAAACCAAATTAACCAAACAAAGAAAAAAACTACCAAGTTTTTGTGGATGGGGTATAATCTAAGGATTAATGGAAGAGAGACGGTTTGAAGATATTTAAATTTTGCTGTATAGGCAGCTGAGTCTTCCTAGGTTGAACCACAGATTATAAAACATTCTACCGTCTTCAGAAAGGTGACCAGCAGGACATGGAGAGAGGGGACAGAGGCAGCAGAAGGTCATGGGATGAGCATAGTCACAGTTTATGATCTACTTGAATGAAATGTCAAGATGAAACCCACCACTCTGTGAAACGCCACTAATAACAATAAAAATAAATAACCTGTTAAGTGATATGCAGCTGTGGCTGCATATCAGTGTTATTTGTGAGAGCTTTTCCAACTCGATTCCTCCAGGTTACCTCAAGGAAAATCTAACCCAGTCAGCTTCACTAGCAGTCCTGGGGCTTCCAGCCGTGGGAAGTCTTGCCAGAATGAGGCTGAGAACCACTGCATAAGGTAATGTTTCAGTTTGTTGCTGGCAAAGGCTGTATCATCTGAACTCCAGTGAGAGATTCAAGAGAAGGAAATGTGGCGAGTGCATGCAGTTATATTCTGGATAGTGATCTGACCAAGAGAAAACCAGTGGGACCATGCTTCCTGAGCAATGATTCAGACTTTCCAGAAACTTCATTCATTAATAAAATACACAAATGTGCTCTGCTATCACCCTTCCCTTAATTCATCCCTAAAGTGCCCGTACCTAGCATCCTAGTCTTTAAAAACACTTCAGTTTAAAGACAGTATGTGAAGCTAGAAGCTGCATTAGAAAGTATAGGCTGCATTTGTAATTTTTGTGGCTGGGTTACCTCACTTGGTATAATTATTTTTCCAGCTCCATTCGTTTTCCTGAAAACTTCATAAATCTTTACATCTCAGTAAAATTCCATTGTGTGCATGCACCACAATTTCCTTTTTTTGACATCTCAGCTGATGAACATGTAGACTGACTCCATTTTTTGACTATCGTGACTAGAGTAGCAATGAACATGGATACACAATTATCACTACAGCAAGATTCAGCGTGTTTGGGGTCTATGCCCAGGAGCAGTATATCCAGTACATCTAGGAGAGACAGCCGATTTATTTGAAGATCTTTGAGAAAAAAAAACCCACACTGATTTTCACAGAGGCTGTGTCATTTACAGTCCCATCAAAAGAAGAGCTAGAAAAGTTTAAGTGGGGATAAGAATTAAGAGAAGGGTTGGGGGTGCATTAAAGAAGAGGGGAGGATAGAAAGGATTAACCAAAACTAAGGATTATGAAAAGTTTTGATGGATGCCTACTATTTTGTTAGTCTATTAAAAACAAACAAACAAACAAAACAAGAAGATAAGATTGACCGGTGGGTAACAGAATTTTCTGCCCTTGCAGAAGACCCAGGCTGAGTTTGTAACATACACAGAGAGACTCACAATTGTCTGTAACTTCAGTTCAAAGGAACTGACTCCCCCTTCCACCCTGTGCAGGCATCAGGCACACATTTATACATATAGACAAATACCCATATACATAAAATAAAAATAAATATTTTTCTTAAAAAAAATATTGGATTGCAAAACATTGGAAAATCAAGCTGCATCCTAGCCAGAAGTTTCCACCGTGCTGGCCAACTCTCATGGTGCCATGAAGCACTAAGCAAGCTGCTTGGAAAAAGAGTCATCAGTGGTCCTTTCCAAATGTGTATCCCATGAGCTACAACAATGAACTTTTAACAATGTGTGTCTACAACTAACACAGTGTCATGAATATTGTTTCGGTAACTGTCTGCCTTCTGATTGGATCCCAGGTCTTCCGTGTAGGAGGGAACTCATGCCTGGTACTGTAAACTTGGCCAAGACCCTGTGGCTAGAGAAGTCATAGGCCCTAGGGGAGAACTTAATACGGTTTTACCTAATGGACATGGTATTAAGCTGTCTTCTAAATATACATCCTTTTATCATAGTATTGCTGCTATCAATCATCATCAGAGTTTATATTTGGGGTGTGTGTGTATGTATGTGTGTGTGTATGTGTGTGTGTTTGTGTATGTGTGTATATGTGTTTATGTATATGTGTGTTTGTGTATGTGTGTGTGTATGTGTGTGTATGTGTGTATGTGTGTGTGTTTGTGTATGTGTGTGTATGTGTGTGTATATGTGTGTGTATGTGTATGTGTGTATATGTGTGTGTATGTGTATGTGTGTTTGTGTATGTTTGTGTTTGTGTATGTGTGTGTTTATGTATGTGTGTGTTTGTGTGTGTGTGTGTGTGTGTGGCAGGGTGGGGGACAGTTAATACAGAGACTCATCACTGCTGAAAATGTAGAGTAACTAACTACAATGTTTGGTCCTACAGGACATGTATGTCACTTCCTTCAAAGCTCAGGGAACACCTCAGAAGGAGAGGAAAGACTGTAGATGTCAAAGAAGAGGGCAGAATGCTGTGACACTCTGTCTCTTAGATGACAGGGTCGTAGCAATCATGAAGTCAATGTAGCTGTGGCTGACTGAACACAACCTGTACAAGGCTAGACCATCTTATCATGCGTAGGGCACTCGTGGCGCACTGCTCCTGAGGGGCTAAGTGTACTTAATGGGCTCCTTGGGGGAGGGGCTTTCATTTTCCTCAGTGGCATATCTACAGTAAAAAATCCACACTCATGCTCATGAAAACAACCTCAGTTATAATCAGTGGATCAAAAACAAATTTAAAAAGTAAAAAGAAAAGAAAAAAAATTGATATAGTTTATTTCTCTTAGGATTATAAAATAAATAGAATGAAATTTTAAAAAATGAACAGAAATGCAGAGTATTGTCAGGTATCTAGTTTAGAAATGATTTTTTTCTGGAAGTTATATAAAACCATTTTTCTTTTGTTTTTTAACATAAGGTCTCCCTATGTAACTCTAGCTGTCCTGAAATTTCCTGTGTAGACCAGACTGGCCTTGATCTGACAGAGATCTGCTTGCGTCTGTCTCGCCAGGGATAAGACTAAAGCAGTGTGCCGTTATACCAAGCTTACATAAAGACGTTTGTTTTTAATTTTGGAAAATGCCTTTTCCAACCGTTGGATTCATAACTGTTGTCTTGGAATAGATTCTACAGGACAGGCTGGAGAGTGTAGAGAGTGAGCATTTGTGAGGAGACCTAGCATGAGGATTAAGGCTTGAGTCCTAGCAGGATAAACAGACAACTTGTGGCTTTGGAGCAAGGGCTTCAGTTACTACCCAAGATGGGAAAGGCTACAAAGCAACTGTTGGGAAGCATGAAAGAGACAGCTATGAAGAAATCTTTAGCCTAACAAGGATAAGGCACAAAAGAACAGAGAATGACTGGAGGTTCAAGGTAAAACAATCACACCGATGGCTTCAGCACACGAAAGAAGATCTTTGCTGGGCTTGGGGGAGCATGGGCTTCTAATATAAATATTGTTCTGTGGGTCAGAGGTACCCTAGTTGTACTTTACTTTTGTACTTCAAGAGAAGCAAACATCCTAAGGGGATTCTGCCTCACTTTGTAAACTGACTTTTCTCCAAGAAATCTTAATTGGCTATAGCTTTGTCTTAGTATACTTAAATATTTTCAGATCTAGGTATCTTCCTTTGGTAAGAAATGGAGACTAGCTGCATAATGATGCTGATAGATGCCTCACCAGTAGATGAGTCCATGGCCTGGCTTCCTTTCACAACTTGCCTGCTATGAGATTTCAGGATGCTTGTGCAGTGACTTTAAACCTTCCCAGAGGATAGGTAAATGTTAGCCATCATCAAATGCATCTTACAGCTGGAGGAAGCTGTTTCTCTCTTCCAGTTGTGATGCTGATATTTGCTATGGTCACCTCTTTATGTTTTAGTTTCCCTATGTGTAATACAAGGTGTTTGAAAGATGTGAATCAGCCAGCCTTCTTCTAACTCCGTATGAATCCCTGGGAGAGCTCTTCTGGTCTACCTCAGCATTCCTCTTGTCTCACTTCTCCAGTGAAGCTTTTTCAAATACATCACAATTAGACATAGATCACCAACACTTAAAATAGGCTTAGAAATTTGGGGGGTCACATAAAAAACTGAGTCTGGATTCTTTTTGGCAGGGGGAGGGGTTGGTTTTTTGAGACAGTGTTTCTGTGTTGCATTGACTGTCCTGGAACTCACTCTGTAGACCAGACTATTCTACAAACTCAGAGATCTGCCTGCCTCTGCCTCCCTAGTGCCACCATCACCCAGCTAGTCTGGATTTCTAATCATAATGAGACAAGACTTGCACATGGGGCAAAGACGATATGTATTTCCATTAGAATGCTGGGTCTTCCAGAGCTACTATGATCATAACATCATGCTGATAGGACATGAACTGGGCTTGAGAGAAGCTATGATTTACTCTGGAGTCATCATGCCTTGGGTGGAAATGTTTGGAAGGACAGTTAGGTACCTCTGGCAAAAATCTCTTGTACCACCATCATGATTTTTGGGAGGACAACTTGAGAGAAAATTTTCTGAACCACATCAGTTATATACATAAAATTGGGACTATAATTAAAAATGAGCATTTGTATCTGTGGTGTGCATCAGTACTAATATAAAAAATTCACTGATTAAGCAATGATTCTGCTTAAGCTGGCATACAGACAGAGCAGTTTATTCCTCTCTCACAAAGAAAGTGAACCTAAAAATGTCACAGCAAAGTAATGCTCCTGTGTACTGTTCTTCAGTACCTTTGGAGAGCTACTTCACAAATAAAGACAAATTATATCTGCAATTAACATCTATCTAATCACTTTGTTTTCCTATCAAGTGTCAGAATTATGATACTCCTTAAACCTTTTTAGTCAGCCAGGTCCCAACTACTCCCCTTTGGTGTATATTTAACACTTAATGTAATCCCAGCTTCGGCCTCCGTCTTTGGAGGTCCCTCCCCAGTGCCCCTCGAACCTTGACGAGTCCCGAGAAGGGTCAAAGTAGCCCTCCAAACCTTGACCTCTCCCCAGGAAAGGTCAAGACCACTCCCACAGGCTATTTAAACTGCTCCCCAGAAAATAAATACATGGTTTTCCCTTTTCCTCTCCGGTGGTCACATTGGCAGCTTCCCATACCAGGAGCACAGGTATCTAATGAAACCTGGATATCTTTTAATCTGGTCTGATTTGGCTTGATTGGGATTACTTTACACCAGTGGAGTTACTCGGTTAGGAAATATTCCTAACACATTTAGAAAATGCTGTGTATAAACTCTCAGCCACACTGCTATGTTTAAAAGTCAGTTGGTGGAATTTTTTATAGCAGTTTGGTAAGAATACTTGAGAAATTGTTGTAAACAGTTATTTTTTAATAGAACAACTGAAAGTAATACGTTTTGCCCCTGGTACTAATAAGTAGGTGAGAAAGTCATTTGTGCTTGTAGAGAACCAATATTAATAAAAAACTAATGGAAAATGAAGAATAAGAATAGAAACTGTTTCTTAAAACTTTTTGCCATTCAGTTGCTTTCAGGTATGCTTACCTTTCCCACTAAGTGACTTGTAGTCAAAGATGTCAAAAATTAAAGCTCTCTAGAAAACAAATGTCATAAGGTAAGTATTTCAGAATGAGCAGACAAAGAATTAATAGTTTTTTTTAAGGTCTCAATGTACCACTGTGATCCTCAAAATACGATAACCTAGGTCATGAAGGAGAATCTGATAAGCTATTGTATCTCATAGCCCATCCAAAGTGTACTGACTTAAAGATAAGAAATGTGTGTTTTTCTTTTATAATATATTAATTTTGCAGAAAGATTTATTTTTTTTCACAGGACATAAAGAGTGCACTGAAGTCAAGGTGAGCTGCACTGTAAATGTCACAGATGATATCACAGGTAAAGGCTCTCTAACTATGGGCTAGCCTTCTATCTTTTCACAGAACACTACATATCTTATACTTATTCTAATATTAAAACATAAGTGCCTAAGTGCATATGGATTTTCAACTAACCTTTACTTCTTCTAATTCTGGTCATATTTGAACATATGTCACAGAATTTTTCTTTTCTCAAAAGTGCAAAAATATTTTTTGCTTTCATTTTCAATACATATGGTTGAAATAAATCCTTGTGTGACACAAAGCAATGATTTATGACACATGTCCAAATGTTATATATCAGTGTATAACGTGGCTTAGAAGTAGTTCGATCTTGAGACATAGATTCAACTACAAATATGTTTATTCATTCAAGCCTTTCTTATTTTATGTAGCTCTTTAAAAGTAAATCTTTCAAATGGTTTTGCTGAGGCTCAGCAATTTTCAAAACAGAAAATTAGATGTATAGAAATTAATATATTTTATTACAATTCTTATAACATCCAGCAATCCTGGGGTATATTGGAGGTCATGCCTGTTTTAAATTTGTTGCATATGATCACACTTCATTCTAGTTGAACTTTGATTCTAAAAGAACACATCACAGTCTTTTTATTATTATTATTTTGCTGAGAAAACCTACAAATCTTTTGTTAGTTGAACTCATGGCATTTCTGAAATTTTATCAATTCTAACATCTGGAAACATTTTTCTTATAAAAACCACGCAAGTTGTTCAGCAACACTCATTAGGAAAGGCCACAGCTATATATTAGCCTTGCTACCATTTTTCCCCTTGCAAAGTATTTTTATGATAATTTTCTATTCAGTGGTGCAACTGCCTATAATTATTCAACTACAAAGGCTATTGTAAAAGAATTGGAGATGATGCAAAAACACCCACAAGCAAGTGAACTGAAGTCATCTTCAGACAGAATTCTGTTTTTCAATATAGTCATTGACAATTTCCATTAGGAAGCATCTTTGTGTAAGAGACTGAGGGTAGATCGGGCCCATTTGCAGGGAGATAATGTCCCTAAATACTTATCCTACTGCTGTAGACGCATAATCAACAAACGATTCCATCTTTACTGCATTAATGTATCATTGCTAAATTACTGCAAAATGCAGTGGCGATTGCAGATGTTTACTTCTAACTATGAGGGCACAAAACTGAAAATTATTAATAAAAACAGAATCTGGCATAGAATACTTATTAAAAACTGAAATCAAACCGTGGGGAGAAAAGATACTTGATTTTTCTGTGGGTAAGATCTTAGGATTGTAGTGTGATAGTGCAATCAAGATGGTTTGCATTCAAGCGCTCCTCATATCCACCTCAGCCACCCAGCCTCCAGCAAGCAGATGATACACAGCTATTCCCATTTTACTGCTGAGAAAGGGGTATGGAGCAGGCGAGAAGACTTGCCCAAGTCTCTTTGACTTGGAGACAGGCTCTCTTTTTTGCTATAACAAGTTGAGTCGGAATTCATGACTATGAAGAAGTGCTAACATTAGTGGATGGAGCCTCACTTATTTCCTCTCTGAGCACTCTGCAGGCAGTGCTCACTGACACTCGGAACAGGCCCAGTGCTCCGTGTGTCTGAATTGTCCTTTAAGCCTGGTGAAGTTGTATAAGTACCTACATTCATCACAGCAAAACAGACAAAAAAAACGGTGTTCCCTGGTGCCATTATGTATTCAGTCTCATCTACTAGGCATTAAAATGGCAAAAAAAAACATTAAAAATTTTAAAATCTGACTATTAATACTCATTTCCTATCTTCCAACAAAATATAGAGAATGACTGATAAAAACTCGGCAAATGAGATTTTTCACCTCATACACATTTGTGAAGAAACAGACATACAATATTGTATAATAAAAAGACTTTCTGCAAAGCATATCTATGTGAGTGGTGTTTTCCATCCTATGAACTTGAGCTAAGCATAACTGCATCTAAACCTCCAATGGGCTCCTCCCTCTTTGCTAAGCAAAATTTTGTAGTTTGGAGCATACGCTTTGTTGTAACTCACAAGGGCAACCTAGCCACTTTAATAGATCCAGTTATTAATCTGTGTTCTTATGATCTGAGCTATCCAGGTCTGTTACGTCTTTCAGGATTACATGTATAGAACAGTGCCCTATTTCTACTTAAGCGTTGTTAGAAATGGATAAAGGGACATATACAACAATCTTACTTAGAAATATAAGGCTATGGCTATCAACTAACTTGAATACAGACCCAGCAGTAAAGCACTGAAGGAATATAAATTGAGAGTTAACAAAAATTAGTCTTCACTGCGGCAAATCACCGGTGACTTAGAAGCTACATGTTATTTGAAATTACCCTGCTGTAGCTCAGCTTTTGTCGAATCTCTCCTGCCTGGAACTGTGAGTTTGCATCAATTTATACTGCTCTGACTCACTTTCTTATTAAGCAAATTTGAAACAATATGTTATTTTTGGCTTTACTGGTTCCTTTCCCTTAATATCTTGTGCTTTTTTTCCCCTCTTTCTTTTTTTTAAAGGAAGGTCAAAGAGTTTAGCAATCCTTCAACCATTGTCGGGGTGCATTTTTATCCTTACTTGACATACAGGGAAGCAGAGGCAAGTAAACGATCCCATGGGCACACCTACCCAGGAGAGGCACTGACAGACATGCTTCTTCTTCTTCTTTTTAAATCCACTTTTCCATTTCTGTGGCAAGCTTCAGTTACAGTGGTTCTGAACTGGGATCCTTATCACAGCCTCCTACAGAGCAGCTTCAATCTATTCCTATCAACCCCAGGGGCACAGTGGGCTGTGAGAGTGTGAAGAAAGGGGGCAGAAATTCTCCAGGTGCTCCCCACTATCCAATTCACTCTACTCTTATTAGAAACAGCATGTGTGAATATCATCCCATATTTATGAACCCTGGTTCTTGAATACACTTCCCTTAATTAGTCTCCTTGTGGGAATGTTTGTCCCTGAACCATTTCTCCCAGAGGGTACAGCACACAGTCTTTAGAAATACAGTATTAGTCCTGACATATTTGATACATAAAGGGAACTGATATCTTTAATGACATTTTTTGTTTGTTTTTCTGAATAGAATAACTTTACTGCCCTTTATCATTTAGGTAATCACATTCTGTTCACCTCTGTATCTGTGCATACCCACTGGAAAGTCTTTGTCAAAATTCTGTAAATGTATTATTTATTATTTTACCTGGCATTTATTTACGTTTCTCTTGATTTCCAAAAATAAGTAATACCGATGCAGGATGAGAGTTTGAAAGCAGGAGGATGGGCTCCCTCTCCCTCTGTATCGCTTTCCTTTTTGTACCTTAGTAGTTATCCTTAATCCACAGAGACTTCTTTACTTTTCTTAGAACTCCCCTTTACTGGCAAAAAGAGTTGCACTCCTTAAATCCTTTTCTGTGAATACCATTTGATTTTTGAAAATGGAGCTTAAGTATTTTCTTCCTTGTGTTGTTTGCTGTAGAGATTTCATTCAAATTCTCCTCTTTTCTAATAAATGAACTTCAGAAGCTTTCCAAATATCCTTTTCATGATAGTGGGGGAGGTGAACAAGCACATTCCAGCCATCACCAGTATAGAACAGCAACCATGTTTCTACAAATAGGTTGGTCTGCCAACAAGCATTAAGGCCACTATGATGAGCTCCCTGCAGGGTACTCTGAAGAATCTAGTTTTCCCTTGATGTGCATAGTTTAATTCTATCATCATCAAAAGAAACTACAAACAAATGTCCACCAGAGAATGTATCTAGAAAATCTACTGCTCTCACAAAATCCAGACTATCTCCCTTTCAGACACTGATGTAAACCCGTCAAGTAAATCCTGAATATAATCAGCAGATAAGATGGAAAATAAGGAACTTTTTCTCAATGCATTTCTTTTTCAGTTGAGTTTATCACCACTTTCTAGCTATGGAAATATGTATGTAGTGTTTTGTTTACTCCAACTGACATTAAAAATTTTTAATGTGGGTTTTTGGGGTAAAGAAATATAAAATAGTATTTAAAAAAATAAATAGCTGATGAGACCAAATGAGAAAGCTACAGCAGGTGCAGGATGGAACACAGATACATTTCAAAAATAAATCATTTTTAATTGAATAAGGAAGGACATTCAAGAAGACTTATCTGTGACATGAGTATAAGATTTATAGCATCAGGAGTTAATGTTCAAAGAAGATATGTCAATTTTCTTGACAGTATATAAAGCTAAAAAAGATAATACAGATACAATTATCCATATATTCATGCTTCCATATCACCAAAACAACTTCATGGGCAAAACAGGAATGCTATTTAGGAGTAAAGCACAATCCATGGCCTACAGGATTTCTCCACTGTTGGAAAAAGAAAACAAGAAACACCTGCTATTATTTCATTAGTATAAAGGAGTGGGATCTATTAATAGCACATAGGTGAATGTCTTTGTTTAAGACCCTTACCTTTATATTAATAAGCAAGTGAGCATCTGTTTTCAGACATTTGGTTGATGAGCAGCTTAGAAATGATTGAATAGTGAATATCTCCTATACTTTCAAATTTTTTTAGAAAAAAAATAAGCCTTAAACTTCAATAGTTTCAAGACTGAATATTCACTAAAGGGCTTTAAAACTTACCAGTTACTTGGGGGAGTGGAAGAATGTTTGCTCAGCTTAAGTTCTATCTAGTCCTTCAGCTTTTTGGAAGGTTTTTTTTTTTTAATTTGGGAACAATTTTGATTCCATGAGAGACATGCATCTCTGACAGCCTGAAAGCTTTTTCTTAGCTTTGTACACACATTCCTTCTCTGTGTAGAATGAAAGAATATGCGTCTCACATGCTAATGAGAAAAGGCACTTACAATCATTTGATCTGAGAGATAGGCTGTCCCTTAGCTGCTAATGAACAAGCTCAAGATCCTTGAAGCAAATGAACCTAATATGTAATTGCATTGGGTATGTTGATGCAATGGAATTGTAGCATATTCTGGAAAGCACGTGTTCTACTTGGAAAAGAAAATATGTTTAACAAGCAATCATGTATAGCATCAAAAAAAAATCAAAGCATTTAAGGACAAGAAAAAGGAAACCTTTATTTTTATCAGAGAACTTTCCCCAGAGCAGAAAATTGTCCCTCCAGGGACTCCTGATTCTCCTTCCACTATTCATCTGCTCTATAGGACACACTATCAGAT
Organism: Ellobius talpinus; assembly: GCA_001685095.1. Lineage (NCBI taxonomy): Eukaryota > Metazoa > Chordata > Mammalia > Rodentia > Cricetidae > Ellobius > Ellobius talpinus. Next base: position 13,605 of record LOJH01018179.1, read on the forward strand.
ACTCCAGATGTGGATGCATGGTGCATCTTATTCTCAAGTGTTTTTCTAGCTGATTGTATCCAGTTAGTGACTCTTGTGTATTCAACCCATATGTACTCTCTATAGATGAATAATAGCAGGTACTGAAGACAAATATCAACTCCCTAGTGTAACTTGAAGATTGAATACAATGCCCACAAAAATCGAAGGAAGATTCTTCTTTTTAGAAAACGGCAAGTTTATTTTAAATTTTATTAGAATAACCAAAGGGCCTAGATCAGACACATCTAGACGGAAAAAGATAATGAAGTTGGTAGACTAAAACTCTGATTTCTAGAAAATATACAGCCATAGTAACAAAAGACCTTACTATTGGCATAGGAATGAAATGTATATAGGTCAACAAAATAAAGGTTCCAGAAAAAGACTCACACACATAGGCATTTGATTTTCACAAAGGGATCAAACAATTCAATGGAAAAGGAAGATCTTTCCAACATCTTAGATCGGTAAAATTGGAAGCCCACATGAAAGAGAATGACCCAAAACCCTACTTTCTACCATATTCAAAATTCAAAAAGTATTCTGACGTTGAATTCCAAATCAATATAAAGGCCAAAATTCAAAGGAAGGTTTATAATATTGATAAGTACTTTTGAAAATAATATTGATATGTATTTTTATGATGTGGAGAAGTAAAATGATCTCTTATAGAGAGGTCACAAAATACAAATCCAAAAAGAAAATGTACAGAGTTATAAAATTTACAAGTTCTCAACAGCTGTCTGTCCTCTGGCCTACTCACCCCTCCCTACCCCTCTCTCTTTCATTAAAGGTGTCCTGCCCTCTCCTTCTTGGCCTTCTCTCTTTGACACAAGAATCAACGTCTCTCTCTGTTTCTGTCTTCTCTCCCCCACAAAAATCTTTTATTCAAACAATTCAAGTGGAAAACAAAAACAAAACAACCACCACCACCACCACAACAACAACCACAACAACATAAAACCAAGGAGAGGGGCTTGGACGTTCAGTGATGAAAGTGTATATCATGTGACTATGAGGAACCAGGTTTGAATCCCCAGTTCCCATGGGAAAGCTGGGCTGAGCTTTGGTATCCGAAAGCTCAGTACTTGGTGGGTGGGGACAGGCAGATTCCTGGGGATTGATGACCATCCAGTCTGAATAAAATGTCTGACTGAAATAGTAAACTCCAGATTAGGGGAGACACCTTGTCTCAAAAAATTAAGTAGGACAACAATAGGGGAAGACTCCGGATCTTGACTTCTGGCTTCCATAGGTTTTTTTTTTTCATGGCTGAGGACACACAAAATCTTTAAAACAAAATCTGAGGAAACACTTGAACAAAAATCACAACCAAGAATGTAGAGTGGCCAGAGAGTTTGCAGCAAGGTGGTAAACCTCACCAGTTACTGAGGAAGTATAATTAAAATGTTGACAATGACATAAATACTGAGATGACGAGACTTTTCTGGAAAGGGGACTGAATAGCGTGCCATAGTGTGAAACCGTGTCTGTTAATTTCAGGTTAAACACACTACAGTCTTTCTTTAAATTGTCACTTCTAAGAACTAAAAAAAGAGAGCATATAGACTTTTATAATAATTTTAAAATGCTTCATTGATAGTAACAAAAGACACAGTGGGTTAAAAAAAGCAAATGAAGTTTTGAGGGAAGGGGTAGTAGGGAACCTGGGGAGAAGGGAGTGGAAGATTACTTGTTCAAAACACAATATGCATGTATGAAATGCTGAATAAAAAATTAAAAGGATAACTATTCTAAGTCCCTAGCAGTTGGATGTGGATGCCCAGCCTGCTGCTGTAGCACAATGTGATAATTTTTGTGAACATAGAAGAACCGAGTACTGATAACGGTGATACGATTATATCTCCAAAGAAAATGTTAGTCAAAAAAGAGCCAGGGCAGAAACAATAGTCAAGGTTAGAATTCCAATGACATGAAATGATGAATTGGACAAAAGTAATATATGAAGACCGAAATCACCACTGGTGGGTAGTCACTGAAAGGAGGCAAGCGCAAGACAGATGGACCTTGTAGGGTGTGGGAACGCCCCACATATCGACGGGGTCTTGGTTCTACAGGAGATGCTGGTCAAAACCCATGGTATTGTTCACAGGCATTTCACTGCGCGTGAGTTTTACTCCCATTAAAATAGCATAAACTTTCAGTTACAAGTTGAATAGGTCCCAGAGAGCTAGTCTACAACACAGAAGCTGTAGCTGATAATAACACGTTGTGTACTTGAAATTCACCAATAGTGTGAACTACACATGTTCTTAAGTCAAAAACAGTAACTGTTAGATGACAGGTGTATCAATTACAGAATTCACCACACAAGGGGTATTTATTTACTTTTTAAAATATTAAAAAAGACTGAAAATATCATTTTATTAACTATGAATATGAAAAAAGCCTGATTCTTAGGGTAATGGAAAAATCATTATTGTGGTTTGGTTAGGACGAACCCAGTTTTCAAGAGTAGCTTTTCTGAGATTACTGCATTTCGTCTTCAAGACACTGGTAAAACAGGCTAGCCTAAGAACGGAAGATGGCTCATGGCAAAGAAAGTGTGTGTGTGTGAAAGTCAGGGAGTGGAAAAAAGAGCTGCATGCCAGGAAGAGTGCTAACAGATGGGCAAGTTTTGAAAGAGACTTCTTGTGATTGCCCTTAGTAAGTTCAAATCAGAAGCATGGCCACCACGCTGGTGATCGGATGACCACCACTGCGTTCGACAGTCAGCATGGCGGGAATACTGTGAAAGACGAGAGAAGTAGGGCACATGAGGTAACGAGGTGGAAGCCAAGACATGTGGGAGCTTGAGGGCAGTGTTACAGGCTTTGAATTTCATTCTGAGTGTAATGAAGCCCCGTTTATTCTGAGGGTTTCAAACAGACACACATCACGATCTGATTTACAATGCTAAAAGTCTGCCAAGACTGGTTGTGGTGAGGAGTTAAGTAACTGGACAAATTGCACAGAACAGCTACTTGGAAGAGTTTAGTAAGGGGAAGAGCTGGTCACTGGAAAAACTCTCAGGGAAGGTCCCATTTCACCTTGCATTCCTAACCAACCCTCAGATCACTGCAGCGATGGCCTAGCATTACAGTGTTATCAGAGACCCTGGTCCAGGGCCGCCCAGCTACATCAGTCCCATGTTCCTGACTCCTGGAAACAGAAAAGAGAATATTACTTTTGAAAGCCACTAGGCTTCAGGGAATTTGTTAAGTGGCAATCATTTGCTAGTACGAGCATATCTTTCATTCAAATAAAGAATCCCTTAGGTATAAGGGATTCATTTTCTAGCTTTCTTTCACAGGTTGGGAAATTTGTCCCATAGCAGTCTAAACAATGACGTATTCACTATTGTTCCCAACCACCACAACAAAATCAAACATAAATAAGTCTATATGAGAAAAGAGAAGAAGGAATTTGTATGTTGCAAAAGCAATAAACATCATTCTTATCCATTAGGAAATATCCCTTTAAAATACAAGTAGAATCGAATTGCTAGTGGGAATTTTAAAGAAATACAAATCATATTCATTTGAAACTTCTGTGGCTCTATTTGTGTATGTATACAGATGCACCGTCTACTAAGGACACTCTATGGAGACATACACTAAAAATTGAAGCCTCTTCTAGTCTGACATAGCACAGGGGCATCTTGAACACTAATGAGTTATATTTCTATTTACATTTTCAATGTCCACACTAATCACTTCCTCTTTACATAACAGCTAAATCCTTAACTTTTGATTCAACCTACAAGCCTAGAATAAGTACACATATTGCGATGTACTCATTTTTTTTAATTTCATACATATTCAGCTTCCTGGTTAAGAACTGGTTTTAGCTCAAGCCCATGTCATTCCTTTAAGGAATGACATTCAAAACTGAACCGACTTGCCATTCCAAAAGTTCAAAACCTGACTTTAATCTTCACATTCAAATGCATCTAGTTTTCTTCCTGATTATAGTTTCCTTCCTGATTATAAGTCCTTAGGCTTGCTGTAGCAATGTTTGTGATCTAATATACATAATAATATCCAAGAAGGAGAATATACCTAATAATATTGAAAGGAGGGCTTGAGACGTAGATGGGGCAACTGTGGGTAGAACGATGTGAAGATTAACAGTGCTCTGCAGAAATCTCCCTTTTGTTTCTGATGTTACATTTCTGCCTAAATTGTCAGACAAGAGACTTCCTCTAATAAAAGACTTAACATTTCCTGCTCTACTTTAGGAAGTTTTCATCTCCAAAGAAAGCAAGCTTTGTTGTCTCACATATTGGGCATTTGTTAAGTACTTTCAGCTTCTGTAACTTAAAAAATGCCCAACTTGGTTTTGAGTGATTTGATTCAAGCTTTTGTATTTTATATACTGACAACCAATAGTCACTACAAGTGAAGGAATTCTGTGTTCAGGTATTGCTCTTAAAAAAAAAAAGAATTCAAAGTGATTTGCATCCTTTTCATCTCTGCAGAAGCCTTTTCTTGTATTGTCATTGGTCCCCTGTTCCAGTTCTGCAGGCTTCATGGGCTAACTCTTAAATAGGTATTTCAGAACTTGAGGTCATTTTTTTTTCTTTTACATAAAAGCATCAGCGTAAATATAGGCTAGCCTTTACTTGCACAGAAGTTCTTCTGCTTGTATATACACTGATAGTTTTTGAAAATTCAAGTTGCTTAAGGCTGGCAAACAACAACTCCAGATCAAACCTATCCACACTCCTTCCTTTGTGTAGTGTCTAATGCAAGCTGCTTCAGTGGAGTTCAGGGCAAAAGCCAGCAAAACCTGGGATGTTCAAAAGCTGCCCAGTACCCTCAAGTCTGCCACTCTGGCATGTAAGTTTTGAACTATGTATGAAAAGGGTGCTTACTGTCCAACTGTTCACATTTCAATCTCTAGGAGATATTCTGGGAAAACCTCAACAGCATATTGGCTCACTGAGAACTCTATTATAAGGACTGGGGTCAGTGGGAGAGTGCTTCCCTAGCCTGTGTTCAGTCTCCAGCACTACAAGGGGAAACAGCCTTTATTGTGCCTGTTACTTCCAGGGACCTTCCAGTTGCTTTGTACTCATATCTGCTTTCTGTGACTTTATTTAGCAATCAATATTTTAGAGTATATTAGGGATTCTACTAGGCAGCTATACTTCAGCAGATCTTTGTCAATATTAGCCAAACTTCCCACCAGTTCATATCATGTACATAGAAAAAGGTTAAAAATCATATGAATGCTTATTATTTTTACTGGTTTTGTTGACTACATTGGAGAAAAACATAATTTTCACCCTCTTTATAATATTCTCCAAGAGCCACCCAAGTTCTCAATTCTATTTCAGATAAAAACCTGCTTTAACTCAAACATCCACCAGCAACATATGTTCTTTAAAGTATCTGCTAAGTCTTCAGAGCTTCCCTCAACTCCTTCATCTCATCACAGGATAACAGCATCATCATCAAATCATAACTGGGCTGCAGTTCTTCCAAACAGGGCCTCCATTGTGGAAGTGGCTTCCATTTTGTTATTTTATGCCTCACTGATGGAGCCCTAAGTTCATTCATTCATGTGACATTATTCATTTCATGTCATGTATAAAATAATACTATTCTTAGGAGTTTTAAAATCTAGGAAAGCCCAGCTCTGAGACTCAGAATGGCCAGTGTTTATTAGCAAATAATGTTAGAAAGGAAGGTGAGGACTCCAAAAGCAGAGGAAAGGTACAGATTTCATGGCGCGTTCGAGGGGCAATAGTAAGACAGCTCTGCGATGGCATGCCTAAGGTGTGATAGAAGAAGGTTAAGCAAAGGAAAATAATGCTAGGGTGATGGTGGTTCCTGTGACATGGGCTATCCTCGAAATTCACTTCTTGTTGGCATGCCATTGATCCTACTGGAGGCCGTAGCATCCTCGAGGGAGACGATTGTTTTCATAATTCGTCTCAGAAGGACTACCTTTCTCATTCTCCACAAAGCCTACTGTCATCCCAGAAGCAGCCCTGAGTGTGATGGTGTTCAAAACACAAAGGTCTTCTCATGACTGCTTTAGACCACCAAAGAAGAGCTTAAGCGTGGGATGACCAAATCAAACACTTGCTTTTCAATAAATGTAACAACATTCTCGTGGCAAGATGGAAGCCAAACTGCTACAAATAAGAGGAGCAGACCACATATTAGCTGTGTAATCCAAAGGAGAGGTTTAGGGGACCAGGTCTAAAGTGGGGGTTAAAAGAGAGAGAGCAGGGAGTGCTTAAGGCAAGAAGTTTCTGCACCGCACCACTCCCTGAGGACCAATGGACAGGTCATAATCGGGGTACACCTGACATTCTCAGCTGCTGTCTGCGGCACCTGCCCTGACATCTGCTGAATGAGTGCTCCCTTTTGGGCAATTTCTCTTAGTTTTGATGTTGGAATTAGGAACAGTCACTGAAGATCCAAACTGGCTTTCTTGTCTCTCAGTTGATTCATTTGTGACATCTCAACCATTTTAGTAACTCCTGTCTTTCAAACAATTCTACTTGCATCCATCGCCTTTGCTTGTCTTGAACCCATCTTGTTTATCTTCTTCTTGTATTCTCATGGTCTCTGAAATTTTCTAAAGAAAGTTTGGCATTTATTTTTATTTTATTTTATTTTATTGTTTGTGGTCACAGTGGACTAAAAAGAAAGTCTCTGAAATCCCACTGAAGGACAAAACAGTTCTTCAATGCCAGGTACTGGAGAAGTTAAGAATTGAACTAACCATTCGTTTCTCTAGTTTGATCAAAGTTTCAAGGAATTCCTAAGAATCCCAGAAGAGAAGGCAGAATACCTCAAAATAGACTCAAATGAATTATATAGAAGGATTACATTTAAATCCTTTTACAAG
>LOJH01018180.1:1738-21894 GCA_001685095.1 Ellobius talpinus
CAATCCCAGAGAACTTAGACAACAATGCGGACACTAAGAGAGACTTAAATAGATATAACCACTGAACGTTTTTGTTGCAAGCTGTATGCCAGGAATCCAAGACTGTAGTGAGAGTTTGAGCCCAGCACATTCATGTAATCCGGATACACATCCGGTGTTATGGAAATCGTTGAAGATGGCTGCCAAAATCAGAATTCTGGAGAAGTTCAGGAGCTAAAATGGCAAATTCTACTACGTTTATAAAATAAACAAACAAAAAATATCGAGTTGCTACTGAGTATCACATCCTGTTTAAGTGCTAATGCTACCCGGTGAATATTACTAAATTACTACTTCATGCAGATAAATTTCTATGCACTTGTAGGAAAAGATAATAAACACCAAGTGTAAGCAAAATAACAACATAGAATGTGTAATTCAGAAAGTTAGAAAGGGGTATGTTAAATAATGGGGTAATTTTTTTTCTAATTGCTTAACTGTTTCTGTGTTCTTTTAAAATAGATAGTGCATTTTGGATAGCTTATAAATTCAAAAGCCATGAAAGACTATCTTTCCTTACTCACATACCTATTTCCCTCTCTTGGAACCAACTCATATCACTGATTTCTCATATTTTAAAAACATGTATGTGAAGCCTTGTTTGATAGGAATTTAGGTTTGTTCTTAGTGTTTGCTAATAAGTGTGTTACAATCAAAAGATTCACATTATATGTATTGATTGATTAGCTTTTTAAAAAATATTTTTATTTTCTGTTCGTGTGTTTTGCCTGCATGTGTATCTGTGCACTTCTTGCCTGTCTGGGGCCCAAGGAAGGCAGAAGAGTGTGTCAGATCTCCTGGAACTAGAGTTATAGATGGTTGTGAACTACCGTGTGGGTGCTAGGACTTGAATCCAGGTACTCAGGAATAGCTGTCAGTGTTTATAACCACTGTGCTGTCTCTCCAGCCACAGCTCTCTGTTTTTTTGACTTAGGGATGGGCACAGTACAGTTGCCAGTTGGGGTAGGATCCAGCAAGATGTACTGGTACTTAGCTAGTCGCAGAGCCTTTATGTCTCTATACTCTCCTTACCAACAGAGAACGTGCTCAGACTGGAGGTCACTGAACTACTGTCATGGCTACTATCCAGTGACCTAACTCCTGTCACAAGTAAGATGCATCCAAGCAACTGCGCAGTGACCTTGATTCTGCTCACATCTCAGTAATCACCAAGGCCTGTTGATCTTTTGGAACTTTTTTTTTCTTTCTCCCCTCTTCCTGTGTCTTTCCTTCTATGTCTCCAGTGTAAATTAGATCAGCATTTCTGCTTGCTGCAGATAGGATATTGCAGGTCTTCTCATTCTCATCACAGTTGACCTGTTTTGTCCAACCAGTCTGCCTTACTCTACCGTCCAACGTGTACTCTGTGTTCTAGGAAACTGAACTAATGCCATTTTTCCTTCTGTCCTTAAATGAAGTCTAGTAATTAATTTTGACTGTGCCCCCAGTTGTTTTAAAATGTAATTTTATTTGAGTTTATTTTGTTTGTTAACTTTGAAATGTGTAGCACTGAACTAGAGATTCAGTAAACACTTGCTGCTCTAAAATATTTATTTGCATGGTGTGCACATTTGTAGTCCCAGCACACAAAGGCTGAGGCAGGATAACTTTTATGGGTCTTATGTCAGCTAGGGCTGCATAGTGAGTAACCGTCTCAATAAACAAAAAAATAAGCATAAACTGGACTTGTGGGATGCACACCTGTAATGCCAGCCAGCCAGCACGCACATCTTTGAGATACAGAGCAGTAGTATCAGAAGTTCAAGGTCATCCTCAGCCTTGTAGCAAGTTGGAGGCCAGCCTGGGATATGTGACACCCTGTTTCAAAACAGAACAACAAAATAAGGAGAAAGAAAGAAAAAAAATTTCAATTTATTATAATATTTCACTGCTGTTGATGGACATTTCTGTTTATCCTTTGCTTTTTATTACCTCACTGAATACTTCCTTTAAAAAAATCTGTATGTTCTGATCCTTCTAATTTGAAATCTTCCCAGTTTTTTCAATTACATTGATTGTGTTTTTGTCTGTAGTTATGACACAAGCAACAGAAATTCTATTAGCAGTTAATTATATGAAGATATGTCATATATTTTCTTTTTCTTTCTTTATTTTGGGTATGTATTTGTTTTGCTCAGCTAACTTAGAAGTTCCCACAAAGCCGTGCGGTGTGTTATAACTGTATGGTCAGGGCACTAAGGTCATAATAGGCATAAATGCTCACTCAACATTCCTTTATTCTTCCCTCATATTTCCTGGGTATGTACCATATGCTGGCATTCTTGCTCTCCCACAGTTTACATTACAATGGAGGACTTAAGCTAACAGATGACTTGTCATGAATTTCTCTTACTTTCTGAAGTATTTCACTTTTTTTTAAATGGTTTTCACTTTTCTAGGTTGTTGAAAGGAAACTTTTATAAAACACAAATTTTTATAAACAGAAAATATGAATAACATAATTATTTCTTCAGGACTTTTAAGATTTACACTTTTTATCCCTCTTCTCTACAGTTTTACTATGAACATCAATCATAAAGGTGGCTTAAAACTTAACAAAACTGAGAAGAAGTTCTTAAGGAAACAGAGTAAAGCCAGGCATGTGTTGCTGAAACATGAAGGCATCCAGGCAGTATCTTATCCCACTCAGGTGACCTTAAAGTGTTATTATCACTTGAATATAGCTGTATCAATCTTGTAATGTATTGTATTAGTATTGTGAAGTGTAGCTCAAAGCTGTTCAGTGATATGTTGCACCTGTATTAAATATACGTGTGATAGGATGTGCTCATTTTTCTATTTGTATGGTCTGTAGTTTGAATTCATGTTGTTAGTGTGGATTGAAATAGAGCGGTTCTCAACATGTAGTTCACAATTATAGGAAAACATATTTCTGATGGTCTTAAGAACCCACAACCATGAAAGTTTTTCATTGCCACTTTATAACCATGATTTTGCCACTGCGTAGTGTCTCAGTTCCCAAGGCCATCAGAAGTATGGGTTTTCTAATGATTGAGAACCACTGAACTAGAGCATGTTGCAATTATATATTAAATCTTTTTAGTTAATAAAGCAAATTTAACATTCATTATTATGTTTAATTAATTTTCTAAAAGTCTTTATGAGCTAGATGGGAAAACGATCATCTTTGAGAAGTTAATTTCCCTCAATATAAACTAGTATGTGGTTGAATAGAAACTTGAAGATAGATCTTCAATATCTTAATATAATCTTTCTTCTTTTCTTACCTTTCCTATTTTACAAAGTATTTTGTTTATATAATATAAACTATTTTCATTAGTCCTTATTTAGAAAACCTTTTCTTGTCTGTTGAAAATAATTAAGTGAGAAGCTATGAGCTACTGTGAGGTTTCCTGGGCTTTAGAATATAACTCAATGTAACTCACTTCTCTCTTTATTTAGATATGAACATTACTTTTGGCCTTGGCTTTTTTTTTCTAAACTGGATATAGTATATATGCCATACATAAAACTCATACTAAAGACCCTCAGGAATGAATTTAGTTGTCTTTTATTTACTAATGAGTGACCTCTGCCCACTGCAGACACCTAGGTATGGTTGGAGAGTTGGATCTTAGCCAAGCTTTCTCCGGGAAAGGGAAGTTGATCACTATGGTAGTTACTTTTATTATTACTACAACAAAATAGCTGACAGAGTAAGGAGGAAGGGATTTTTTTTTATCACCATTTTGAAACTACACTCTATTATAGCAGAAAAGGCATTATTGTAGTACAGTTCTGGGTCCTATGGCCTTGGGCGTCCGTAGTGGCTAGTCATCTTAAAATGATAGATAGGAAGTGGCTAGAGAAGAAGCTAGATGGAGCTACAGCCTACAAGCCCCACCTCTACTATCCAGTATCAGCCAGCTAGTCTACATATAATCATAACTTCTTCAAACAGTGCCATACATTGAGTTAATTGAGACTGAATTGAAGACTGTAGGGGACATCTCACATATATAAGCCATAACAACCAGTGGCCCATGATATATTTAGTCATGCCTATGTGGAAGGTGCCATAAAACTATAAAAAGACAGAATTGAGAGCTTTTGGTTATTGGAGCATGTGTAATTTGCTGGAGGGTGGTGTCCTCAGGGAGGGTAGTGAATTGCTGCCTTTTAATAACCTATATAGGTTATTAAAATTATATAATGAATGAGTGGCCGTGAGCAGTGTTTCACTGAGTTCTACAAGCTGTTCTAGTAATTTAATAGCCCCTGAGCAGGGAATCTCAGGAACTGAGTTATAGCTATTTTGTCAGAAGTGTAGGTGATAGTTTTCTGCTGATGGGAGCAGGCTTGCAGGACTGAGCCTGTGGGTTCTGTTGTTCTCACTAGGTAACTAGTGTTAAACTGAATTGATTTTGTCTAGAGAGCAGTTAGAGGACACTTAACTGAGCTTGCTGCAGAATCTGCTAAGAATTAATTGGTTGCTGGTCTTTTTAATCATTTTGTATTAAGTACATGAGAATAGAAAAAAGTACTTTTTTTTCTTTTTGTCTCTGACTCAGATTTAGGGAAATGGGAGTGTTTTTTGTAGTGGTGGCCACACATAACTAAATTGTTAAAATATTTTAATGAAAACATCTTATTGAATGAAGTCCATGATAAAGTAATATGAGAATAAATTTTATGCTGTTTAATATAGTATTGTAATAATGAGTTTATTATGTGTATCCTTATACTTGTTTGCACAAATGTATTTGGCTGTCCTCTGGGGAAGAGAGTTTTATCTTTTTCATTATCCAGTTTGATGATAATTCTGTTATACCCTTTTCAAGGAATGTTGTAGATATCCTCATATTGTGTAATAAAATGAACATTAATTTACTAATCTTGAACTTAGTACAACTCATGGAATCAGCAAACTATTGTACTCAGAACAAACATGTCTTGTGAGCTAAGAATGGGTCTCACATTTTAATAGTTTGTTAAATAAACCAAGTTGAGGCTGTGTTACAGAAATTTACATGACTTGTATATCCTTGAAATATTCTTTTAAGGACATTTTCAACACTTGGTATAAATGAAGAAATTGATAAGAATAAACCATTCCATTCTTTTTTTTTTTAATGTTTTTAGATGTAATTGGTTACACCAGCGAGATGTCTCGAGATAAAGGTGCCTGCTACACAAACCTAACAACCTGAGTTCTGTCCTTGAACCTGATGAGGTAGAAGGAGAGAAATAACTCCAGAAAGTTGTACTTTAATCTTCACATGGGTGCTGTGGCACCTGCACACTGATATGGACACCCCCACATACGTCCCCTTCCTTCCCTACACACAGACACACACACTAAAATAAGATTCAGAAATAATAGGTGATAAATTGTGTTAACACCATATAAGGCAGGTTTTAAGTATAGAAACTATAAGGGTACTAGACTATAAACCTCAAAATAAGGAAATGAGAATTTCCTCATTCCCTCACATCTCATGACTAAAGTCTGCAAAGTGACAGGAAGTAATCTTGAAATTTATAAAGGTAAAAAATTTACTTGCAATCTGACTAAATTACTTTGACTGAATTAATTTATTTGAGCAGGAAACTTCTCATGGTTTCTGTACATGGAATTAAATTTTTATTGATCCAGTTCCTCAATTTTACTTTTTGGTAAACATGGTGGAATAATTATATTTGAAGTATGGCTTCCAGAAGACCCAGAGTGCTCCCTCACTCCCTTAACCTGGTTTCTGCTCAATAGTTTCTTGCTGTGTAAAATGTGTCTCATATTACCCAATAAATTTACTTTGTTTTAAAGATTATGCTAATTAGCATTAAATAGGTCAAAGAATGTAAATCATTTATTCTTTGGTAAAATATATCATGTGACTGCTGATTGCATGTTTTCTCTCTAGCCTTCATTCCTTCTTTTTCATTATGTTGATTTGTATTTCTGAACATATAGGATGTTAGATTTTAACCTTCATTTCTGGTTATGAAGAAATGAATATATCACCATTGCAAACTATTTAAAAATAAATGTTTATAGCATAGGAAAACTTCCTCCAAAATATCCAGTAAATTGGTTTATATACTTTGTATGAAGCTAGCAAACCAAATAACCAAAGGAAAAAAACAATTTTAATTACAATATTCTGAAATAATGATTTTATTTTATTTTCAAATAAATAGGTTATATCAATTGCTTTTTACTTACCTCACTACCCCTCCCCCCCTTTTTTTTAAAGAGCCTGGTTGTTGCCAATGGTGGTCTTGGTAATGGTGTGAGTAGGAAGCAACTACTTTTGGCTTTAGAGAATTGTGGACCCATGGAAGCTCTCTTAATGCCACCTAATAAACCTTATGCATTTGTAATATACAAAACTATCGAAGAATCCAAGAAAGCATATTCTAACCTCAATGGAAAAGAAATCATTGATGATTTGGGGCAGAAGATCATTCTGTACTCGAATTATGTGGAAAAAGGTACTTTGAAGTTACTTACTTTTTTGTGTGAGTTTTCTTCTTACCGAGTCTCTATCAATTACTCTGTGTGTGGGAGGGTGGTGGTCTGTGTGTATGTGTGTGTACACATGTATATGCTGGTGTGTATATACACATGTATATGCTGGTGTGTTTGCTTGTGCTGTGCCTGTTGGGGTCAAAGGCTGATGCAGAAAGAGAGGAGCCCCTACTCACTGCTGGTAAGAATGTGGACAGTTTGAAATAGAGTTTTCATATGATCCAGCTATCCTGCTCCTGGTTATATACCCAAAAGAATTTTAATATTTTCTGTTGGATAAGGATGTTTGACGCAATTATAGATACATTGGCTTCTTTTTCTAGGTGAACCCCTTCTATTTCTTCCTCTTATTGATCTAGCTAAGACTTCAAACCCTATACTGAATCCTAGTGGAGAGAGGACACCCTTGTCTCATTGCTGTTGATATTAGAGGAAATATATTCAGTTTTTCTCTGTTTAGCATAATTGTCCATAGGTTTATAGGTTTGTTAAATATAGTCTTTATATATTGGTGTATGGTACTTTCTAGTTCTTCAGAGATTGTATCATAAAGGAATGTTGAACTTTGTTAAAGCCTTTTCTGTATTAAATGAATTGATCTTGTGGTTTCCATCCCCATTTTGTATTGTTTTACCCTTGACATTTTTTAATAGCAGTTTATAAGTATATGAAAAACCTTGTCTTCAAATGAGGTTTACAAAGTGACTCAATCACGGGCAAACAGAAGACTCGAGTGCCATTCTTTGTTAAAACGAACTATAAAGAGTACAGTACAGTACAACTCTGATCTTGATCTTTGCTTTTGCACTTTCTGTGGGCCTTCAGCATTCTTCTGAAAATGGTGATTTAGAGCTTTGCAAACTGTGACATTGGTGCAGAATTTATTTTTTCCAGGAGTTCAGATTTTGTATATGAGTATTTTAATTCGTTTTCCTGTAGCACAATGGAAAAAGTTGGGGCTTCAAACCTTGCCTCCCGGCCTCTTGGTGATAGAAGAAATTATTTCTTCTGAGGATGAGAAAATGCTTTTGGAAAGTGTTAATTGGACAGGAGACACAAGCAAACAGAATTGTAAGTAAAACTACAAGGTCCATAAATTAGATTTTTGGAAAATATTCTGTTTCTGCTCTTGCTTCCATTGTACACCATAGGTTTATTGGCATTTTACTGTTTCCTCAAAATCACTGGAAGTAGCTTGGGCATGGTGGTAGGCAAGCCACACTAATAGTTCTTAACAACAGTATTATATATAACATTTGTATTAGCGACCTGTTCTAAACTCTAGTCTGAGTAATGTTAACAGCTTTTATCAGATCTTCCACTGTTTAAAATCTTGTTTACTTCTTGACTTGACTCATATGTCACAGGCTAAACACTCAGGACTGGGACTGATAAATATAGTCTGTTCAATGGGGAGAAGTCAGATTCCCAGAACCTGAATCCTTGACAATCCTGAATTCAAGTCCCTGTCCTCGGCCCCAGACTGGACCTTGCCAGGTCTGCTGCTAGGCAAGGACACATAGCTAGTGTTCCTTTGGTTGTTTCATCAGGTTCTCTGAGAAGGCTATAGACTGACCTGGATCCCAACATTTCCTCTCTGCTCTGAGGTTTTCTCTGGCAGTAACTGGTATAGGACATCCCATGAGAGCTGCTTCACCTCTTTCCAGATAACTAGCAACCCTGTGGGTGGCAGGATATATGCATATTCCTCTCACATTAATAGGTGTTTTAAGCACAATGAAACAAATTATATAAACAAAATGGGTAATGCTATTAAAACAGGAAATTTAGCAATTGGGAGAAGTTGTCATTACCTAACAACTCCTTATAATGTTGAGTGAAATATGAAGTGTGCTGTCCTTTTCTTTCAAGCAGTTTATTTTCTTCATACAGTTCAAAAGTCCTTAAAACACAGAAGAGTTAAACATTTTGGTTATGAATTCCACTATGAGAACAACACTGTGGATAAAGATAAGCCCTTACCTGGCGGTAAGTACATATTAATACACAGCGGGTACTGGCATGGAAAGAATGATGTGATATATAAGAAATCTATAGTAGTTGAGGTGCATGTCATCTGTAGGTCAATTTTTGAGGTGACTGGTTAAATTTAGAGCATTTTCATTCAGTAAGTGGCCTGGTTTAGTTATAAAAGTTCAAATATACAGATCAAGTCGAAGCTCTTGTCTACTTCTATTCCTTCCTTCATTTGTTTATTTATTTTGCATCCTGACTGCAGTTTCTCCTCCATCTTCTCCCAGTGTTGACAGAGGTTTCTGTCCCTCCTGGTCCCGTAGCCATTCAGTCCCAAAAAAACACACAGAAGTTTACATTAATTATCAACTGGTTGACCTGTTTGCTCAGGCTTCTTATTAACTAATTCTTACATCTTAAAGTAGCCCATTATTCTTGTCTTTGTTAGCCATGTGGCTTGGTACATTTATCAGCGAGGCATTCTCATCTTGCTTCCTCTGCATCTTGGTGACAACTGCAGACTGCTTCTTTCTTCTTCCCAGAATTCTCCTGTTCTCATCCCCCGCCTCTAGTACCTGCCTGGTCGCCCTGCCTGGCTACTGGCCTGTCATCATTTATTAAAATAACACAAGAAAAAAGATTAAAAGACCATTGTCCCACAGCATCCCAGCCTCTTCCCCTCCTTCCCTTCTGCTCCCCCATCTACTGCTCCATTTCTTTTCAGAAAAGGGCAAACCTCCCATGGATACCAACAAAACATGGCATATCAAGTTGCAGTAATACTAAGCACCTCTTCTTGTATTAAGACTGGGCAAGGTGACCCAGTATGAAGAATAGGGTTCCAAAAGCCAGCAGAAACATTAGAGACAGCCTCTGGTCCCACTGTTAGGAGTCCTACAAGAACACCAAGCTCTACAACTGTCAAATATATACAGAGTGCCTAGGTCAGACTCCCTAATTGTTGGTCCAGTCTCTGTGAGCTCCTATAAAACCAGGTTAGTTGATTCTGTGGGTTTTCTTGACCCCTCTGACTCCCACAATCTTTCTTCCCTCTCTTCAGCAAGATTCTGCAAGCTTAGCATAATGGTCGAATGTAGGTTTCTGCGTCTGTTTCTACAAGTGGCTGGATAAAGCCTCTCTGATGACTTCTAGGTTAGACACCAATCTATGAGTATAGCAGAATATCATTAGGTATCATTACATTGACATCTTTTTCTTCAGTCGTGTTTGCTTCTGTCCTAGGTCTCTAGGCCACTCCGCCTCTGGGTCCTGGTGCTTCAGGCCATGTCGGGTGAGCTCACTCTCATGGCATGGTTCCCAGACTACACTTGTCATTGATTGGCCACTCTCACAATTTCTTCACTACCTTAATCCCAGCACATCTTATAGGCAAGACAGGTTATAAGTCAAAGGTTATATGGCTAGTTTGGTGGCCCAACCCCTCTAATGGAAGTCTTGCCTGATTCCAGGAGATGACCAGTTCAGGCTATGTATCCCCTATTTCTAGGAGTCTTAGTTGGGGTTATCCTTGTAGATTCTTCAGAGTTTCCGTTGCACTCTGAAATGCCTCCGTTTTCCAGTCATCTCTTTAAATACTATCTTTCTCCATCCCATGCCTCCTCATCACTTCTGTTCCCATCTCCATCCACCCCTAGTCCACCCACAAAATTTATTCTAATTCCCATTCCCAAGGAGATCCAAGTATTCCACCTTGAACCCTCCCTGTTACTTAGCTTCTCTGGGTCTGTGGATTGTAGCATGGTTATTCATTACAGCTATTATCAACTTATAAGTGAGTATGTATTATGTTTGTCTTTCTGGGTCTGGGTTACTATACTCAGGATGATTTTTTTTTCTAGCTCCTTCTATTTGCCTATGAATTTCTTGATGTCATTGTTTTTAACAGCTGAGTAATACTCCATTGTGCAAATGTACCACATTTTCTTCATCCATTCTTTTGATGAAGGACATCTAGGTTGTTTCCAGGTTCTGACTATTAGGAATAAAGCTGCTATGAACATAGTTGAGCACTTGTCCTTGTGGTATGATTGATCATCCTTTGGATATATGCCTAACAGTGATATAGCTGGGTCTTGAAGTAGATTGATTTTCAATTTTTCTGACAAATCACCATACTGATTTCCCAAAGTGGCTGTATGAGTGGCATGTTCATCTTGTTCTACATCCTCAACAGCATGAGCTATCAGTTGTGATTTTGATCTTAGCATTCTGATAGGTGTAAGATGAAATCTCAGAGTCTTTTGATTTGCATTTCCCTAATAACTAAGGGTATTGAACATTTTATAAGTTTTTCTTGGCCATCTGAGACTCTTCTGTTGTGAATTCTTTGTTTAGATCTATACCCCATTTTTAAATTGACTTATTTGATTTTTTGATGTCTAATTTCTTGAGTTCTTTATATATTTTGGAAATTACCCTCTGTAAGATATAGGGTTGTTAAGATCTTTTCTCATTCTGTAGGCTTGTTTTTCCTACTGATGATGTCTTTGCCTTACAGAAGCTTTTCAGTTTCATGAGGTTCCATTTATTAAATGTCCATCTTAGTGTCAGTGATTTTGGTGTTCTGTTCAGGAAGTTTTCCCCTGTGCCAATGCATTCAAAGCTGTCTCCCACTTTCTCTTCTGTCAGGTTTAGTGTACCTGGACTTATGTTGAGGTCCTTGATCCACTTGGACTTGAATTTTGTGCAACTTTATAGATAAGTCTCAATTTGCATTCTTTTGTCAACCTTCAGTTAGACCAGCACCATTTGTTGAAGATGACTTCTTTTTTTCCATTGTAAAATTTTGACTACTTTGAGAAAAATCAAGTGTTCATAGATGTATGGATTTATGCGTGGATCTCCAATTGTATTTCCTTGACCAATGTGTTTTTATGCCAATACCATGTGCTTTTTATTACTATAGTTCTGTAGTTGAACTTGAAGTCAGAGATGGTGCTAACTCCAGTAGTTCTTTTATCGTACAGGATTGTCTTAGCTATTCTGGGTTTTTTGTTTTTTCATATGAAGTTCAGTATTCTTCTTTTAAGGTCTGTAAAGAATCATGTTTTGATTTTAATAGAAATTTCATTGAATCTGTAGGTTGCTTTTGATAATAGGGCCGTTTTTACTACTTTATCCCTAGCGATACAAGAGCATGGGAGCTCTTTCTATCTTCTGATATCTTCTCCAATTTTTCCTTTAAACACTTGAAGTTCTCGTCATAAAGGTCTTTCACTTGCTTGGTTAGAGTTACACCAAGATATTTTAAATTATTTGTGTCTATTGTGAAGGGTGTTGTTTCCCTGATTTCTTTCTCTACCTGTTTATCCTTTGTTTATAGCAGAGCTACTCATCTTTTTGAGTTAATCTTGTATTTAACCACTTTGCGGAAGGTGTTTATCAGCTGTAGGAGTTCCCTGGTAGAATTTATGGGATCGCATATGTATACTATCATATCATCTGCAAATAGTGATACTTTGACTTCTCCTATTTGTATCCCGTATCCCCTTGATCTCCTTTAGTTGTCTTACTGTTTTAGCTAGAACTTCAAGTACTATATTGAATAGATATGGAGAGAGTAGACAGCCTTGTCTTGTTCCTGATTTTAGTGGGATTGCTTTGATTTTTCTCTCCATTTAATTTGTTGTTGGCTATTGGCTTGCTGTATATTACATTTATTACATTGATGTATATCCCTTATATCCTTGATCTCTCCAAGACTTTTATAATGAAGAGGTGTTGGATTTTTTTTCAATCACTTTTTCAACATCTAATGAGATGATCTTTTTTTCTTTCAGTTTGTTTATATTGACTGATTTTTGTATGTTGAGCCATCCCTGAATCTTTGGGATAAAATCTACTTTATCATGGTTGATACTCTTTTTGATGTATTCTTGGATTTGGTTTACAAGTATTTTGTTGAATATTTTTTGTGTTGAGGGATATTGGTCATTAATTCTCTTCTTTGTTGAGTCTGTGTGGTTTCAGTATCAGGATGACTAGCCTCATAATAAACTTGGCATTGTTGCTTCTTTTTCTGTTTTGTGTAAAAATTTTAGGCGTACTGGTATTACCTCTTTTTTGAACATGTGGTAGAATTCTGGCCCTTGCCTTTTTTTGGTTTAGAGACTTCTAATGACTATTTCTAGTTCTGATCTTGATTTAACTATGATAAGTGAAATCTATTAAGAAATTTGTCTGTCACTTTAGATTTTCCAGTTGTGTGGTGTATAGGTTTTTAATGATTTTCTGAATTTCCTTGGTGTCTATTATGTCCCCTTTTTTCTTCTGATTTTGTTGATTTGCATGTTCCCTCTCTGTCTTTTAGTTATTTTTTAGAAGGATTTGTCTGTCTTACTAATTTTCTCAAAGAACCAACTCTTTGTTTCATTGATTATTTTTATTGCAGTCTTTGTTTCTATTTTATTGATTTCAGGCCTCAGTTTGAACATTTCCTGCCATCTATTCTTCTTGGTATTTGCTTCTTCTGGTTCTAAGTTCTCAGGTGTGCTGCTAAGTTGCTAGTATACGATCTCTCCAAATTCTTGATAAAATCACTAGTGCTGTGAACTTTTCTCTTAGCTCTGCTTTCATTGTGTCCCATAAGTTTGGATATATTCTGCATTCATTTTCATTGAATTTGTAGGAAGTCTTTAATTTCTTTATTTCCTTTACAGTGCAGTCATTCATTAGAGAGTTGTTCAGTTTCCATGAGTTTGTAGTTTTTCTGCTGTTTTTGTTGTTGAAATTCAACTTAAATCCATGTTCTTCTGATAGGTTGCAGGGGGTTATTTCAATTTTCTTTTATCTTTTGAGACTTGCTTTGTAACTGTGTATATGGTCAATTTTGGAGCATGTTCCATGAGGTTCAGAGAATAAGGTATATTCTTTTGTTTTGCTTGAAGTATTCTGTAGTCATCTGTTAGATCCATTTGGTTCATAACATCTGTTAGCTCCAGTATTTTCTCTGTTTTTGTCTGGGTGTTCTGTCCATTAGGGAGTGCAGGGCATTGAAGTCTCCCAATATTAATATTAACAAACGTGGGTGTCCTTGTGTTTGAGGAAAGGTGTTGAGAATTAAGATGTCATCATGGTGGATGTTTCTTTTGATGTGTATGAAATGTCCTTTCCCATCTCTTTTGATTAATTTTGGTTTGATGTCTACTTTGTTAGATATTAGGATAGTTGGACCAGCTGGTTTCTTGGGAGTTATTTACTTGGAAAAACTTTTTCTAACCCTTTACTCTGAGATTACGTCTGTCTTTGATGTTGGGGTGTGTTTCTTGTATGCAGCAGAAAGATCTTGTTTTCACATCCATTTTGTTAGTCTGTGCCTTTTTATTGGGGAATCAAGTCCTTTGACATTGAGAGATATCAATGAACAATGACTTTGAGTTCTTGCTGTTTTCTTATATTGTTGTTGGTAGTGTGTGCAAACATGTGTGTGTGTGTGTGTGTGTGTGGTTTTCCTTTGGGATATGCTGATGTGAGATTATTTCCTATGTTTTTGTGGGTTTAGTTAGCCTCATTGCATTGAAGTTTTCCTTCTAGTTCTTTCTGTGGGGCTGGAGTTGTGGATAGAAATTTTTTAAATTTGACTTTGTCATGGAATATCTTGTTTTCTCCATCCATGATGATTGAAAGTTTTGCTGGGTATAGTAGTCTGATCTAGCATCTCTGCTTTTAGAATCGCCCTTGAGAAATCAGGTGTTATTCTGATGTATCTATCTTTATATGTTATTTGACTTTTTCATCTTGCAGCTTTTAACATTCTCTCTGTGTTCTGTATGTTTTATGTTTTGATTATTATGTGGTGATGGTTCTTTCGTTTCTGATCCAATCTGTTTGGTGGGTGTTCTGTAAGCTTCTTGTACCTTTATGGGCATGTCCTTTTTTTGGTTAGGAAAATTTTCTTCGATGATTTTGTTTAAAATGTTTTCTGGGCTGTGTTTGTGCTGTAAATCTTCTTCTTCTCTTCCTACTGATTTTAGGTTTGGTCTTTCAATAGTGTCCCAGATTTTTTGGATGTTTATGTCAGGAATTTTTTTATATTTAACATTTTCTTTGACCCATGTATCTATTTCTTCTATAGTTCCTTCAACACCATAGATTCTTTCTTCTACTTCTTATATTCTGTTGGTGATGCTTGCATCTATAGTTCCTATTTGAGTGTATATATTTTTTCTTTTTTAGAATTACCTCAGTTTGTGTTTTCCTGTTTACTTCTATCCTCTTTCTCTTCTTCTTCCTTTTAGAAACATGTGCTCTAATCAGGTTAACACACATTCTCACTTTTTATGAAATGAGTTCATATCCAAAATGTGTGTATCTATTTAAGTACATAGTTGAACATGAATAGCTTCATATTGTAAAAGTAGTTCTCTATCATCCACTTATAGCATGTTTCTCACATATATATTGTGCCTTGTAGATATTTAAAAATTGACAAAGTATTTAATTTCTAACATAAAGTCTATAGCTTGAGTCTCTGTAAATCTGAAAATATAAAATTCAAATTTCTCCAAAATCTGAGGATATTTGAGAGCAGATATGATGCTTCCAATGGAAAATATCCATATCTAAGCCTATGTGATGAATCATAGTCAAAACACAAGCACATCAAAAATAAGATATAAGATTACTCTCAGCCTGGTATAAGGTATATATGAAACAGTGATTTTGGATAAGGACATTTCAATATATATTAAGTTTATTATCATTTTACAAAATGTCAAATTTTTTATTAGTAAAATTATTATTTTGTGCTTTTTATTTGATTGTGTCAATGATGTAAAAACTTTAAATATTCTTACAGGTCTATTTTTAATTTGTTTTGCCTGTGGATTTGTCATCTTTTTTGCTTTGACCACAATACTAAAAGCTCAGATTAGTATTAGTGTTACTTTTTTATTTTCGGTTAAATATATAGTTTCTGAGTGTGTTTTGCTTTTCTGGTTACCAACTTTAGGTCTTCCTGATATTTGCAACAGTATTTTGGAAAAATGGTTGAAAGAAGGTTACATTAAACATAAACCTGATCAGTTGACCATAAATCAGTATGAGCCTGGGCATGGTAGGTATTTCTTTTTTTTAAAAAAAAAAGCATTTTCTTTTATTTAGGTTATCTATTTTCTTTTAACTCTCTCTTTCTATATATGTGTGTGTATGTGTGTGTTGACTGTATGCATGTCTGTGAATCACGTGTGACTCTAGTGCCCTAGGAGGTTAGAAGAGAAACTATCATGTCCCATGGAACTGAAGTTATAGATGGTTGTGAGCTGCTATGTGGATGTTGGAAACAACCTGGGTCTTCTGGGAAGAGTATCTAGTGCTCTTAATCACTGAGCCATATCTCCAGCCCCATTTGTTTCTTCTTTAATATCCCAGTTGTGTATTTCAGAATTAAGAAGGTTCTGAAACTTTTCAAGATCAAAATTCAGTGTTTTTTGTTTTTATTTTAGCTAAAATTAAGTTTTAGACTGCTTCGATAATATTCAGTATCTGTATTACATCTTATTACTTGTAGTCTGTACCTCCATCGCTTGAGGAGCTTCCATTATAAAACATAACTAAATGGATATACATTGCTGTTTGTAGTTTTTGTTCCTCTTTCAACATGTTAGAGAGGGAGTTGGTATCTTGGAAAACAAGAAATGCATAATAGAAGAAGCAAGTTAGCTACAGAAAGGAAGAAAGTTAACTGGTTGGATGATTTTTTTCCTCCTGCTTTAGAATGTGTAAGATAATTCTAGGAGTATTTGTCAGTGAAAATCTTAGGTATAGGTTATTAGTAGCATTTTCACCTGATATTTGTAGTTAAGTGATTCCCCCCACCCCAAAGGGAATCACTTTTTGTCTCACTTTTTTTTTAAATCATGGAATGCTTTATATTTTATTTTTTATTGTTTTATTGTGGTGCTGAGGAATAAACTTAGGACCTAGTGTAGCGTGAATGATAATCTGGAGTCAGATATTGGGATAAATGCTGAAAGATCAGAGAGACAATGGAACAAGCAACAGCCACCTCTTACTTAGCTAACTTTTCAGCTGAAAGTGGTTGAGCTCCTTTCTGTACCTCTCCTTATTATCACTTCTTCTCTCTACTGAGCCATATCACTTCCTCTCTCCTTTTCCCAAGTGCCTGGCCTCTGTGGTTAACTAGTGGCTAGCACTGCACTCTGATCTTCCAGCAAACTTAATTATTATAGCACAAAGTATTGCCACAGCTTAGTACCTGCTAGACTCAAACTTGAGCTGCTCCTTTCCCAGCTCCCGCAGGGCTAGGACTTCAGATGTGTACTGTGGTGTTAATATTGTAAGTATTTGAATTTCTTGTTTTCCTGTCTGGCTTTCCACCAGTCTATACATCCTTTAGTAGGATGTATCTTTCTTCTTTGTATCTTTTCTCTGAGTTATAGTTTTTGTTTTACCAGTGTCTACTCATTTGCCAGACTGATGAATAGAAGTGGTATCTTAATTATTAATACACTAAGTATTTAGTGTATTAATGGCCTCTGTTGTCCAAGTCTTTGAGAATCCCAGTGTTTATGGAAAAGAATGACTTGTATTTGTCTTCCACATTGACCTCCTGGACTATGAATGGAAAGTGTCCTATTTAAGCAGTTACTCCTGAGACCTTATTTAAAGTCAGTTCTCAATGTCATTTTACTTTGATGTCGAGTTATCCTGTTTTAGATTTAGTTTAATTTTGTTGAGTCATATTCATTCTGTTTCCCTCTGAGATTATAGTACCTTCTTAAGAACCAAACAATCTTTTCACTGTAATTATGTGAGTCTACATGCGTGTAGTCTCTAAATCTACAATGGATGATGAAGTGATATTGTCATGTTTTCTATCTCAGGAATTCCTGCCCATATTGACACACATTCTGCATTTGAGGATGAGATTATTTCTCTCAGTTTGGGGTCAGAGGTAAGTGCTGAAGCATTTTTTTTTCTTTCTTTTTGTTTTTAAATCAGCTTTTAGCCTATTTTACCTTGCACAGTGCCTTGTTTCCCCATGTGGGAATATCCATTCTAATTAAAATGAATTCAAATTTCTAAAAGGAAAGACCTTTGTTAGCACATTAGTTCCTAACTGACTACCCCTCCTTTTTTTTTTTTTAAGTTGTCATCAGATGCCAGGAAAGTCTATACATTTATTGATACATTTCAAATTAGCAGTTGGGTGAAATACAGATAGATTTTCTCTGGTACCATTTGGCCAATTTTTGACCTGCCTTTGTTTCATTGTCACCTGATGGCAAACGATAGTCACTGTATGAAGTAGGATAATGAGATAATGCCAGAACTGAAATACAAATACATAAACTTCTCATTTATTTATTTATTTGGCTGTTGTTGTTTTAGATGTAATCTTTTTGGCTTTGATCTCCTTATGTAGACCAGACTGGCCTGGAACTCACAAAGATCCACCTGCCTCTGCCTCCTGAGTGCTAGGATTAAAAGCATGTGCTACCACACCCGGCCACATGGTAGACCTTTATGCTTGGGTAACTTGAGTCAGGCCTTTCAGAAATGTTAACAGAGGATAATTTCTGCCCCGCCAGGTGAAGGAAAGGCCCATGTTTATTCAGTGCTTGATTTCTCTTGCACTTTGCTTGAGCTGTTATACTTGCAGAGCTGTGCTTGAATACGGTGAATATAAGCCCCTCAATGGATGAGGGGCCAGGCCCTGACTACTCTGATAGCCAGACCTAGCCCCTTAAGGCATGTGGCCCAGGCCCTGTCCCTCAAGACTACTCTTACAGTTTTAATGGCCATTTCTGTCTGGAGATGCAGGTGGCTAAGCTCTACCCTACAGGAAAAAAAAAAGCCTGAGATCAGGCCACAAAATTCCATTAATTCATGAGTTTGCCCCCAAATTCAGGCCAGAGAATTACAGCAATTCCTGAACTTGCCTCAAGAGCAGGCCACCCTGGAGAGGTCTTCCTCCCCCAAAAAACCCTATATAAGGCCGATGTCCTGTTCAGTTCTTTGCTGCTTTTCTTCCAAGCAGAGGCAAACACCCTCTTGTGTCTTTCCCAAAAATTATTTTGTGTTAGGTTTGTTGGGTGGTGTGACTTTGGTATTCCTTGTCTTCCTACTGCCAGAATACCTTTCCTCTCAGAGATGTAACACTTATAGTATATACAAGTTTCAAATGGACTTTCAGACAGAAATAAAAAAGGAATAAATCCAAAATAATTTTTGAAATATGAGAGCATCTGACTAGGGGTTATTCGAAATCTGATGTCTCTCCTGAAGGCAAGTACTATTTGCCTCTCACCCTCCTTTCCTCCTCCTCTTCCTCCTTTTGTCTCTTTCCCCCTACATCTGTACAGTTCCCATCTCTATAGCTTAAATACTTTGGCTTCTTAACCTTTGCTGTATTCTTCTGATCATCTTATTGCTGTGATTAAAAAAACCAATATGATTAATTTGATATAGTAAACCATCTTATCACTTACATATGTAGATTTTTGTATAGAAGGTTTTAGAAATAATGAGCATGGGAGAAAAAAACAGTTCTTTTTCTTTGTTGCCAATTGTTACTTATAGTTTTAGAAGATCAGTGAGTAACATTATTGAGTTTTCTTCCCAAAGCTGAGAAATTAAAAAAAAATGACAAGTGAGATCAGCATGTCTTCAGCTCCCTAATGAGAAAAATGATGGCAGACTTCATTGTAGGTCTATGGCCATTTCACACTTCACCTCTGAGTTATGGAAATACACTGTTCTTATTCGCACTGGCTGTTTAGAGGAAAAGGCTGGCCCTGTAACATTAGACCAGAAGGAGCATGTTAGATTATACATACTGGTGGGTTCTGAAAAAGATTGAAGAAAGGGCAGGGACAAGTGAGCTAGCTTTGTTGTTGTCCTGGGAAACTGTAAGCAAGAAGGCATGTCGAAGGTAGGAGTTTGCTTCTTTTCTCCTGGAGAAATTTACCTCCCTCCCAAGGAAATATGAAATTAAGCACTGGAAGTGCTTAATTAAATAATGTAAGGGAGGGGAATCTTTTGTTTTTTCGAACTGAAATCTTGTTGATCAGTATTTCCATTTCTTGTCTCTGGAGATGTGCTTTTCTTCTGCTGGTGGAATGATTAAGTTTTTTTGTTAAAACTTTCTATGTAATAGCTAGGAAGGATATGAGTTATAGTTATTACAGGCACCGATTTTGCCTTAAAAGTTTGAGGGGAAGTAAAATTTTTGAGACTTTGAAAATTTCAAAATTAACATTTCAGATTATCCTGCTATTCAAAGTAGGGTTCTAAATCTGAACTTTTATTTTACTTATTAAGTGGGGTTATTAAAATTGCTTTCCTGATCAAAAGATTATGGTAGGAATAAAATGGGTTAATCTTGTTAAAATAGTTTTCAAACTTGTAGCCATCCATTTAGGTAAAGACTCATCAAGGCTTGTCCACTAGGGGTCTTTGCTTAAAACCTTCATGTTTTGGCAGAAAAGGAAGTCCTTATACCCATGACCTGGGTGCAAGTTTTCTTACCCTTGGTACAGCAGGCATCCACAGTTGTTTTAAGAAATTTCCTATAATTTCTTGTAGTGTACCGTTGGGACCTGTCTGCTTGTGGCAGCCTTCTTTTCTCTTTCTTTCTTTCTTTCTTTCTTTCTTTCTTTCTTTCTTTCTT
>LOJH01018181.1:0-11331 GCA_001685095.1 Ellobius talpinus
ACACACACACACACACACACACACACACACACACACGACTCATTTTGAGTAATACCATCTGTACTGACTGGTTTTGCGTGTCAAATTGACAAACTAGAATCATAAGAGGAAGGTGCCTCAGTTGAGGAAATGCTTCCATCCATAAGGCATTTTCTCAATTACTGATCAATGGGGGAGGGCCAAGCCCATTGTCGGTGGTACTATCCCTGGGATAGTGGTCTTGGGTTCTATAAGAAAGCAGGCTGAACAAGTCATGGAGAGCAAGACTAGTAAGTAGCTGTCCTCCATGGGTTCTGTATCAGCTTCTGCTTCCGGGATCCTGCCCTGTTTTGAGTTCCTGTCCTGACTTCCTTCAGTGATGAACAGCAATGTTGAAGTGTAAGCCAAATAAGCCCTTTCCTCCCCAACTTGCTTTTCAGTTACGGTGTTTTGTTGCAGCGATAGAAACCCTAAGACACTGTCTGTGAGATTCTTATCATAATGCTAATCCCAATGGTTCAAGGAGAAAGACCACTAACCATAATCATCAATGACCAAATTAATTAAGGCAAGCAATTAATTAAAGCAAGCTTTTTTAACTCATGTACATGGGCTGCCTCCCCCTATGGTAGCGTTCAAGAGGTTAGTTTTGGACATGGGTAAGATAAGAATTTTTATAATTCAGGGGTTGGTGGCTTCCAGAAAGGGTATTTGGCAGGCTAATAGGTAGGGTTACAGGAGCAGCATTATAAAGCAGTCATAATAACATAGCCATAACAACCCTTTGAAACAAAGGTAAGGTTGCAGGATGGTCATAAAAACTTTTTGAAGCCAGACCGTAGTGAAATACACCTTTAATCCCAGCACTTGGGAGGCAAAGGTAGGCAAATCTCTGAGTTCAAGGTTCCATGACAGCCAAGAAAACACAGAGTAAACCTGTCTCAAAAAACAAAACAAATAAACAAACAAAACTAACATTTTGAAACAAAGACATGTTAAGTGAGTCATAGCCCAATCCTTGAGAAACAGAGACTTAGTCATAAACAGGAATGAACCTAGTTTCAAGCCTAAGATGCAGGGAGACTGGTTCATCAATAGTATGTGTCATAAACATTTGAGAAATAGTTGATGTTGTTAAAAGTGTTGGTTACTTGTGATTAACAAGGTAATGCCTTTGAAGAACTTAATCTTTACCATTTGCCCATTCTACAGTGATGTTGCTCTTCACATTAATTGAAGCACAGGATGGTCAGTAAGGGGTACTCCCAGTACAATGTTGGTTTGAAATGATTGAAAGACTTCCCCTAGTTCTAAGTTAAAACAACAAAATATGTTTTTAAAATCTTTTACTTTTAAGAGGAAGATGGAACCAGCTTGAATTCAAGTATTCTGGCAGCACTCCGAAAAATGCAGGATGGCTATTTTGGTGGGGCAAGGTAAGTGAGCCAGGGGAGATGTAGCACAGGAAACTATAAATAATGCTTGAGCCCTGCTTAGCATATGAGGAAGTCAAATTTAGATTCAAATCAATGCTGAAATAGCACACACAATTACAAGAATTCACTGCATTTTCTCTAGATATCATCTCAGGAGGCACATGAGTGTCCGCTTCCATTGATTCTTGCAAGGAAGAACTATTCCTGAGTTGTAAAATAGACTTCTAGAAATTTGTTTGTCTGTATAAACACATATAAACCAAGGCCCATTTGGACAGTGTTTCTATTATTCGGTGGACATCTATAATTGGAATTCTTATATATAAAAATTAACTTATTTTGTGGTTTATTATTAATATATTCTTTGGGGTCTTATTTTATTCAATATATCATGACCCATTCCTGTCATTATTTCTTTCGTTTTTCAAATTATCAAGGTCTGGCCATTGGTAGCTCCTTTAAACTGGCTTCTTTAGAAAATTAATACTACTAATTTCATTTGAAGTTTTGTAATTGGCTTATTAAGTAGAGAATGATATAGTTCAACTTAATTTATTACAACATATAAAAATGTCAAATATTGTCTGTCTAAAATTGTCTTTTGATGGTATTTTTAAATTTTTTGAGTTTTCTTTTTATTTTATATATATATATATGAGAGTTTTGCCTGAATGTATTTCTGTGCACTGTGTGCATGCTTGATTCCCACAGAGGCCAGAAGAGAGTATCAGATCCCCTTGAAATGGAGTTATAGATGATTCTGAGTTGCCATTTGGGTGCTGGAAATTGAGCTCAGGTCCTCTGCAAGAGCAGCCAGAGCTCTAAGCCACTTAGCAGTCTCTCTAGCCCCGATGGTATTTTTAAAAAATAATGTGATAGATTTGTGTGATTTGTCTTCATTCTCTATCCACTTCTCTATTAGCTAATGCAGTTTTTTTTACCAGATATTCAACATAGTGTACAGCAATAAAAGAGAATACAACTAATCTGTTGGAGGATTGTGAACTCTAATTAGTGGTCTCTCTTTAAAAATCATGTCCCTAACATGTTAAAACTTGCTAAGCATTCTTTTATTGACAATTGTGACTCATTTGTATATCCTTTAAAAAGATATTTCCTGATTTTCTGTTTTCTATCTACCCTATAATTATAAGGATCCAGACAGGTAAATTGTCAGAGTTTTTGACAACATCTTGCTGCACACACTTAAGCTTCATGGACCCTGGACCTGAGGGTAAGCTGTACAATGAAGATTATGATGAAGACTATGATGAGCTGGAATCTGGCAACTGGATGATGGATAGCTATGATTCAACAAGTAATGGTAAGAAGGCCTTAAACACCACTGGCTGACCAGACAAGAATGCGAGTGATTGTTTAGCTTCATCATTAATAACTCATGTTTCCAACAATCTCATAGTGTACCATCCTCAGTCCTCTTTAATACATTTAGATTTCTACTTTTGTTTTGCTTCACTTTTATTTCCTCTACTGCTCTTTGGTTTCTGGTTTAATATCTCTGTGGTGACTGATTGTAGAGTATAAGGTTAGGCAATGCCTTACCAAGATTAGGGAGGATTTCTTTCTTGAGTTTTTGAGGTAGCTGGTAATTTGAAATAGGAAGAAACAATGATAAGTAAAATATTTAATCAATAGTGCAGTTGAAAACATCATACATATACAAATATATATAAAAATATATATCTTATGTCTGGCATTAAAATATGAAATTTGGTTAGAGTTATGTTTAAAGTTTCACATAACTCAAGGACTTATATTTTACATAATATTAGAGACATGTCTCGATATTTCTGAGGAGGTCTCTGTACTTTGAAAAAGCCTGTTCAGAATGGCTGTCACTTTTATGTGACAAATACAATGCATAATGTACATAATCCATGCTAACGATATAAACATGGTGCCATGAGAATGCATTCTGATAGCATGGATTTAAAATGACTAGGAAACGCTGACTGCAGTGCACAAGTACTGACCTTTGCAAGACAAAAATTACATTGTTTGAGTCTTCAAAAGAGAATGGTCAATAAGAGAATGGTTCTTATAACTATCTAAATCTTGGTGGACTGTTTTTTGTTGTCTAGGTATTTGACTGTTATCTACCATAAGATACTAACAAGCATAATCTCATAGAATAAGTACCCAATATTTACTCTATATTCTTCTTTATTTGCATAGTATTTCTTTTTGTATAAAGCATTTTGATAATTAAATATAACCAATATCCCTCTATTCAAGTATCTAGATTATATTCATAGTTAAAATATCTGTCACTAGGATACCATTGAATTTGAGTTTGATTCTTAGAGCCCTACTAGTTCCCATTGGTCACACCAGATCACAGAGGGACTTCTAAAGAGGTCACTGAAGATTGTTCACCACCAAATGATGCATGACAGACAGACAGCTTTGGTTCCAATCCCAGCACTTCCCTAACTGTAAACATGATAAATGTTCATTTTAAAGTGTGACATTTCCATTATCTGTATAACAATATGATTTAAGTGTGTCCAACCTTTGGATATCATGACATGATGTCATCATCTACTAAGTTCATGTTCAAGAACCATGCAATAATAGAGTTTTTAAAAACCTCATGTTTTGAGTAAGTTCATGATTTTGTTTGAGGCCTTATCATAGTTATCCTTGGCTGCATGTGACCCACAAGCCATGGGGCTGAACGTACCTAGACGATACATGGGAGAGGGTGAGCCCAAGAGAAGAGAGACAGTATGTACTTTCTTTAACAATTCTCAATGCCCAGGACACTGCCTGTTCCATAGTAACAACACATATTTGATGAATAAATAAATAAATAAATAAATAAGTTGTCTAAAAGGCAATTTGTGACCAATAGTCCTTAACCAATGGCATGCAAATATGCTTTTTTGTTAGTGATTAGTACTAGTGTTTGTAGACTCTTTTTAGAACTAACTCAGTATTTGGCAGAAGATTTTTTGCCCTTCCATGGCCTTTCTCCGGGGAAGTTTCTTTCTATTAGTTGAAAGGGCCTGTCCTTCCCCTTTTCCAATGTTGTCTCCCTTCTGCCACCCCTGCCATCACACACATAGAAATTATGAAATACTTGCTCTGCTTATTCTAGAACAAACTCATACATTTAGCTTTCAGTAACTTTACCTGTGTCTCAGCAAAATTGAAGAGCAGGTGGATCTTGGTAAATGGCTGTAGCCTCTAAATCTTAATCTGTGAGGTTATACAATAGTCACAAGGTTTTTTTCCCATGAGTCAAGAACAGCCTTCCTCTGAGCTAGTGTTTTAGGTATAAGAGCCACTCATTCTGACTACTAGGGTAGATTTTGAAGTAACTATGTTTGTTTTTGTCTCTTCCCCTTCCCCAACTAACCTTGCAGCTCGCTGTGGTGATGAAGTTGCTCGTTATTTAGACCACCTTTTGGCACACACTGTTCCCCATCCTAAACTAGCTCCTACCTCACAGAAGGGAGGGCTAGATCGGTTCCGAGCTGCTGTGCAAACAACTTGCAACCTAATGTCCTTGGTGATCAAGGCCAAGGAGCTGCATGTACAGAGTGAGTAATGCCATTACTCCCTAGTGTCAAACACAGAGGACATGAAGCCCAAGATGGAGACAGGAACATGGTTTTGTTCACTGCTTTGTTCCCAGCCTCTTGGGCAGCACCTAGAATATAGTAGGCACTCAAATCCTTATGAAATCAATGAAGACTATATAATCTTGATATGGATACTGTCATGTAGTCTAGTTTGACCAAGAAAACAGCAAGACACAGAACAAGAGAACATATTCAGTTTTAATATAGAAGTAAAATGTGGAAGAGCTTTTCTCATTTGGAAAATTACTTCTTTGAGGGTAATTTAGAATTTCTATGATAAAACAGGGTAGACAGAAGCAGAGACTGACTATAAGCTACAACTGGATTTCCCTTTATGCCCACTCTAACTGTGCATCCAGTTGTTCTAGCCATGTAGATCTCAAATATAATAGTCATTCTTCACAACATCGCCACAGTTCTCTCCATTACCAGTACCTTCCTTTAGTAATGTTTTCATTGGAAGGTATCTTTTGTATGTTACAAGAGTAGCCATGGTTCCTAAGACTTCAATATCTCTGTGGTTACTACATGTGGAGGGAGAGAAGGGCTCCTAAGCCACACCTAGATGACCTGAATGTTACATTATCCAGAGTATGAGAATGGTTGTGATGCATGCTTCTGCTACCTAAATTTTTATTGACCATTACTAACCAGATACTAAATGTGAGCACTGTTTAACATTGAGATGAGGGAAAAGCCTAGGATACCCTTTGTTTGTGCTCCTGCTAGAAAGAGTTTATGCAACAACATGAACTTACGTTCATTAAATTGCATTTGCCATTTGTAAATCAGGAAACCAGAATTCAATTCCTAGCATTGCTATTTACTTACTTGACCAGTTATTTGAGCTCTGTATCGTCCCTCTGTGTAAAATACTGAAAATGAAATGCAGGTCTCTCCTTAGAGGTTATGGTAAGTATTTCCACTATGTAAGTAAAACATCTTAGAAGCATCTCAAAGTTGATCAACCACTACATGTTTTTTGATTCTCTAGATAGAATCATCCAGTCACAGCCTCTGGAAATCAAATATTTGCCTAGAAAATCCCAGAAAAAGTAAAATGTAACTGAGTTATTCCTCTTATGTTTTTATGTATTTATATGAAAATATTAGTGATAGCATCATTGTGATAGTGATCCTATTAATAAATATAATATCTTATATGTCTAGTTGATGGTACAATTACAGAAAATCCTTTCAAAAATATAAAAATATGCATTGATTAATTGGATATTTAAAATTATCTAATAGCCACAATTCTTTTTATTTATATCATTGAAGGAAACTTTCATCATTCTTGTTCTGTAAAGAATTGATCCACATGTTACCATATTGCTGAGTCAACCATGTGTTTTATAAGTTTCCTACTTACCTTAACTTTATCCATAAATGTCAACTTCTTGCAGATGTTCACATGTACCTTCCTACAAAGTTATTTCAGCCTTCTCGCCCTTCATTCAATTTACTTGACTCACCTCAGTCTCCACAAGATAACCAGGTAACTGTGCATTTCTGTCAGCTTTTCGTAAAAATCTGGCATCTTTTTTTTCTTTTTGATTGATTCTTTGGGAATTTTACATCATTCATCCCAATCCCACTCATTTCCCAGTTCTTCCATATCTGCCCTCCACCCTTGTAACCTCCCCCACAAAAGAAAAAGGAAAAAGAAGCGAAAAATACAAAGCAAAACCTCTGGCCAAGCCCTCTGAGAAACCACCTGTTCCTCTATCAGTTGCAGCCTTCTCTCATACCACTCACAGCTGTGGTATCTCCAGTTCTACAGTCCACACACCGCCTCGCTCCGCTGTGTCTTTCCTGACTCTCCACATGTCTTCATCATAGTGGCATTGGAAGCTGTGGTGTGTCACATAGTACACCCTTTTGCCCAAATAGCTTTACTTGCAAATGTGCATGCAATGAGCCATTGGTCAAGTTCAGGGCCTCTGGCTTCTGGTATATCATCAATACTGGGCCCTCACCAAGACTTCTCTCAGATATCCTGCTGTTGCCCAGAGTTGTGGAGATCCTATGGCTTTGGTTCTGCAGACCAGTCCCTTCACATCCTCCAGCAGCTCATAGATGTGGTAGATGTTGGGGTGGGCCAACTCAAGGTCCTGGATCTGGGCCTGGGTGATAGCTCTCCTGTGCCCATGCATTTGGGGCCATCTCTCTTACACCACCCCAGTGAAGGGCAGGCCAGCTCAGCTCATGGCTTCAGGCAGGAGCCCAGACCGAAGATATCTGCACAGCCTTTGGTGGTAACCTACACCTCAGACATTAAGCAGACACTGCCAAGGTAGGACCACAGACCCAGACATGGCCCCCAAGCAGCATCATAGCCCTTGACCATCAAAATGGCTTGAGGCAGCAGTACAGGGCACAGATATCCGCTTGGCCCTTGATGGTAACACAGGTCACGGGCATCAACACAGACCCCAGCTGCAGTAGGACCATGGACCCACAGGTCTGGATATCACCATGACCTCAGGTAGAAGCACAGACCAATCAGATCAATTTGACACCCCACCACCACACACACCCAGAGACATGAGTATGGCCCCAGGCGCCAGCCCAAACCACAGACATCTAAATGGCCCTCAGTGGTAATACAAGGCCACAAATAGACCCCAGCTACTGTAGGCCCATAGACTCAGACATGGCCCTCAGTGGCAACCAGACCTGGGCATCACCATGGCCTCGGGTGGTTGTACAGGCTCCTCATATCAGCCTGTTCCTCACCACTGTCCTGTCTCCAGTTCCACCTCTCTCCACAGCACACAAACCACTCCGCTTCTCTTCCATCTCTGCATCATTTACTCTATTTCTCTCATCTCCCCATCACATATTTGTTCATTGTAGCTGCAGGGCCCAGATGGCCAGGCACTTGGGTGTTTTCTGGCCTGACCCAGGGCCTTGGGGCCAGGACAGGTGTTTCAAACTCTGCCATCTTTAAGGAAAGTAAGAAAACTAGCCACTATGGTTTCTGATGTGTCTTAGTTTGCTGCAACAAAACATCATGACCTAAAAGCAAGTTGGGGAGAAAAGGGTTTATTCAGCTTGCACTTCCACATCGCTGTTCATCATCGAAGGAAATCAGGACAGGAACTCAAACAGGACAGTACCCTGGAGGCAGAAGCTGATGCAGAGGCCATGAAGGAGGCTGCTTACTGCCTTGCTTGGCCTGCTTTCTTATAGAACCCAGGACCACCAGCCTGAGGATGACCCCACCCACATGGGATGGACCCTCCCACAACAGTCACCAATTGAGAAAAAGGCCTACAGCTGAATCTTGTGGAGGTATTACCTCAACTGAGGCTCCTTCCTCTCTGATGACTCTCATTTGTGTCAAGTTGACATAAAACCAGCCAGTTCATGGTATTACACAAAACACTATCAAATAAAGATATATGTGTTTTTAAGTTTATTCTTAATGTAAACTTAGAAAACTACTTTTCTCTATCTTAGGGCTTGTTGGTTTTGCTGTTTTGGCTTTGCTTTTCATCAGCATTTTGGGGAAAAAAATTGTGAGGCAGAGTCTCAAGTAACTAACTATGTAGATGAGGATGGCCTTGAATCCTGATCCTGTTGCCTTAACCTCCCAAATGCTAGGGTTACAGGTGTACACTACCACATCTGACCAGCATTTAGAAAATACTTGTGGAAAAGGTTTAGAGGTGGAAAGATAATTTATTCTAGGTCATCATCTAGTTAAGCACTGTTAACTTCATCCCTTTTATCATTTCTTATTCCAAAGGTTCCTTCTGTTCGTGTAGAGGTACATCTTCCTAGAGACAAATCTGGGGAAGTGGACTTCCAGGCGCTGGTTTCACAGTTGAAGGAGACTTCAAGTTTACAAGAGCAAGCTGATATACTCTACATGCTGTATTCAATGAAGTAAGTGATGGGTATTATCGGTATACATTAATGCACATATTGTGAGGAACTATAGCATGTTAGTCAGCTTTCTCTCTTATAACAAATACTTGTGACAGTTTATTAAAAGAAAAGGTTTACTTTAGAGCTCAAAATGTTCCTTATTTTAATATGCTTTGTAATTATTTATTTTATGTGTATGAGTGTTTTGCTTGCATTTTTTGCTGTGCACTCCAAAGCTTGAAGAGAGTGTTAGATCCCTTGGAACTGGTGTTCCAGATGGTTGTGAGCCACCATGTTGGTGCTGGGAATTGAACCCTGGTCCTCTGGAAGAGCAGCCAAATGCTTGTTAGTGTTGAGCAAACTCTGTAGCCGCTAATATTAGTATTTAATAGAAAAGTATATTGATATATAACAGTATTCATTTGACTGTTTTTCTGCTTCAAACTCATTTTAACATAGTTCAAATATTATTTTGTTGTTGGTAAGAGAGAATACAATAAAGGATGTAAGTTTGTATTTTCCTCTAATAAAAGATCATGTTTCCACTCATGTTTAGTAGAGTTTGTACTGTGTTAGACACCTAGTTATCCTTAATTAATTATTTAAGCGTAAAAGGTATAAAAAGCCTTTAAATCATAACCTGAATTACCTTTAACTAATAACTTGAATTTGATTATTTTAACTATAGAAAGTTGCTCTTTTTCATATGGAAAAAGAGAAAAAAGCAAATTTTATTTTGGCTTATAGTTTTGGAGATTTCATTCTATTATTGGTTGGCCCTGTTGCTTTATGGTCTGTGATGAGATACCAGATCATAGCAGCAGCAAGGGGTGAAACAGCAAGGGGCGAAACCATTCACCTCATAACTGGGTTATAGGAGAGTAATAGAACAGCGTCCAAGTATCTCCTACAAGGGCACACCTCAGTAACCTAAGCTAGGCTCTGCTTTATAAAGGTTTCCACCATCTCCCTGCAATTCCATAGGTAAAGGACCAAGAGTTTAACATTTGAGGACCATCCAAGATCTAAACTATAGCACACAGTAAATGGAGCGCAGCATTTGAGCTTCATGTACCTGTTTAGTACAGTTTACCGATATACTCATGGTGTGGCTTCAAAGCCTACATTGTGTACATTCACAAAATTAGTATTATTCCTACCTCATAAAAATTATTATAAATATCTGGAAATCCAGGGCTGAAGAAGTAGTTCATTGATTAAGAGGACTTTAATTATTTAGAATATTAAATATTATACCTTAATACTATCAGTGTTCAAAAACATCTCTGATTAGCCAATAATGTTTTGTTAGAGTTGATTTGTTGAATTCCAAACATAATTCAAGTCCACACATTGTACTTGGTTACTATATTTCTATAAGTGCTTTTTAAATGTCTGTACTCTCTCTTCCTAATATTGGTTTCTTCTGTAGAGTTCACATTCTTCATTTTGCTGAGTGTCCCCTCATGATGTTACTTAAACATGTTTCACTTTCCTTTATATTGCCTATAAATTGATAGTAATTACCACATATTTGGTAGATCTGCATTCAATTTTTAAAGCATATCATGCCAGAAAGGGTGGAATGTGTTTCTGTTAACTCTTTCTCTTATGTGGAGAGTAAGACCCCCAAGCTTTGTACATACTGGGCAAGTGCTATACCACCGAGCTACATATCCAGCCCATGATTGTTCCTCTTTTTTTATCATATTAAGATTAATCCTATCTGGGCTTGGTGGTGTGTATGTACCTGTAATCTCAGCATTGGGAGATGGAACCAGGACGATGGACTATAAAAAGCTGATCTTGGCTACATAATGAGTTCAAAGCCAGCCTAAGCTACATACACTGTTTCAGAAAAATAATGGCTGGGGTGCTGCTCGGTGGTGAAGCATTTACGTAAGATGCAAAAGCCCCTGGGTTCTATCACCAGCATGCCACAATAACAACGCAAGATTAATCAGATATTTTTCACCTATGCTAGCTTTTCCTTTAATGATTATAACATCTAATACTGGTCACTGCCCAGATCTAGTATTTTATTAGGGGTTGCCAAATCTTAGTCTTCAAATTCTACATACTAATCTTTTTAATGTGCTCATTTAAACAAGTTTCTTCCCTGTTGAAAATTCTCCAATTTGTTTCCCTTAAACAGAGGGAAAAAAGAGTTGAAGAGTTAATGTAGCATACAGGAGCCCCCATGATAAAGTTCCTGCCTACTTTCAGACCCATCTTTTACCATCTTGTGTTCTGTAATTGGTGTTCTAACAATCATGTTGTCTCTCACATCTGTGCATTCACTCATTATTCTGTCTGTGGGGGACCTTCTTTTTTATTTAAAAAATTATTTATTTTGTTCATATGTATGTGTGTGTGGGTTTTTTATTAAAAATTTCCACCTCCTCCTCTCCTCCCATTTCCCTCCCCCTCCC
>LOJH01018181.1:11856-21893 GCA_001685095.1 Ellobius talpinus
TCTTCATTAACCAATGAAAGTAACACATAGACAGATGACCCTCCTCCATCACCTAGCACAGAATTTAAAAAAAATACAAAAAATCACAAAAAGACCAAAAAGGAAGAGCTTTTTAAATTGAGCGGTTCAGTACTTATGTTTATTATAGATGTGGAAATCCTTTCAGAAAGCTGTATCAACATAGTCAAGGTTGCACAACTAGGGAAATATATTAGATAAAAAAATTATTGTTGTCTTTGTTTTGTTTTGTCTGTTTTTAAACAACTCCAAAGCATTTCTTTTAACTTATGTTATTTAGTGAGCAAGTGAAAACACACAAGTATTCCCATTATCTGAAAAGCACCCCCATCAAAGTGAAGCATTTTTACAATTCATATATATTTTTGATTTTTTTGAGACAGGTTTTCTCTGTGTAGCCCTAGCTGTCCTTGAACTCACTTTGTAGACCAGACTCACTTTGAACTCACGGGCCTGCTTCTGCCTTCTGAGTGCTGGGATGTGCCACCACATACTGGCCTAATTCATGAATTTAAAAAAAACAATTGAACATGCTAGCCCCGATGACATGGACCCATAGTCTCAGCTATCTGGGATATTGACACAGAAATCTGATTTAAGTCCAGGAGTTTGGGTTCAGCCTAAGCAGCATAGCAAGATCCATGTCTATTGATGATAATTCCTGATAGCATGAAGAACACAGATAAACAGAAACATTTTTCACAGTTGTTACTTGATTGGAATACGTTTTCTAGAATGGGAATTACTAAGTACATAAGCTATTTTCACAGTGCTCAGGATCAAACTGAGGATTTGTTCATGCAAGGCAAATCATCTCTTATAGAGTACACTCTGAGGCCTTGGGTTTTACATATTTACATCGCTTAAGCTTCAACAAACTGTTAAGCAAAGGACACAAATTTGACTGTTATGGAAATTGAATTTGAAAGTCAAGATAAGGATTTGAAAGTCGTGTATCCTAAAGTCATGAAGGTGTACTTACGACAGTAATTGTCCCATATCCGCCTATTTGCTAATAAAAAAGAATTACTAGCCGGGTACAGTGACATAAGCCTCTGCCTCTCTGCCCTTCTGCCCCTCTCTGTCCCTCTGCTCTTCTCTGCACCTGCCTCTTTTTAAATGTCTTTAACTTTGGTTTCTGCAACATTTCCCCTTAAATAATTCAGATTAGGCTCTTTTTTTTGCAGGTCTGCCACTAAAGTTCCTTTCTTTGAAAACGTTAGTGTTATTGCAGATAGTGTTAATTTTGACCACTTGAGTCGATCCTTTATTTAAGGAAGTACCTTCCAGTTTCCTTCATTAAAAAGTTATTATGTTGGTTACTTTTTGCAAGCAACCTCCTGTAAAGATACACTTTGAGCCCATATAAATAGCCCATTGTTTTTTAACTTGCACTTGCTTATTTTGTACCCATTGATGGCACATTTTAGGCACCTTTTTCATGTTTTTAAAAAAATGGTATTTGAATAGGCAATAAGTTCTTATAGTTCAACTTTTTTCTAGATTTATTTTATGTGTATGAGTGTACGTGTATTTTGCCTGAATGTTTGTATGTACATCATGTATATACCTGATGCCTAGAGGTCAGAAGACATCATCAGATTTCCTGGAACTGAGTTCTGGATGATTGTGAGCCAGCATGTGGGTGTGGAAAAACGAACCCCTGTCCTCCTCGACAGCAATACATGCTCTTAACTCCTGACCCTTGTCTCCAGACCCTTGTGGTTCAACATGTTAAAAGTATGCAGCCAGGCAGTGTTGGCACACACCTTTAATCCCAGAACTTGGGAGGTAGAGGCAGGTGGATCTCTGTGAGTTCAAGTCAGTCTGGTCTACATAGCAAGTTCTAGGATAGCTGGGGCTATACAGAGAAAAAACAAAACAAAACAAAAATTATTCAAAAATATGGAGACAAAGGGTCAAATATTTTCCCCATTTCTAAATAATCAGCTTTTTCATGGTCAGTGTTATTTTTGTCTGTGCATTCTCCTAAGGTACATTCTATGCATACATATGTAAATATAGACATATATGTGGGTATTTATAGCCCTGTGTATCCAAGGTTAGCATAGTACATACATTGTTGACATGCCTTTTTTCCACCAATACTGTATATCTTAAAGATCACTACATACATATTCCAGTTACCTACCACTTCATAAAAAAATCACCTCAATACCCAATAGCTTGAACAGGAGCTTACCATAATAAAAATGTGGAACTCTAAAGTGTCTTTAATAGTTCTTAGATTGTCTGATCTTGACTAGGCAGTTCTTCCTCAAGGTCTGACATTCAGCTTTTGTCAGACATTGAGCCATGGATGAAGTCAGCCAGGTTTTCTCACTCATATGCTCAGGAGTAGATACTGGCTGTCAGCTACAAATTCATCCTCATTACCTACAGCTCTAATGCCTTCAGATGATGCCCCATGTGTCCTTCCTCACAGAATGATGACAAGGTTCTTACAGAGTCACAAGAGAAGACAGTGTGAAAACTGTATTTTCTTTGATGACCTAGCCTCAGAAATTATCCAGTCTCTGTTACCAAGCAGACCTGGTGTCCTTTTGTTTTTGTTGGTTCGCTTTTGTTTTTGTGTCCTCTTGACACAGGCTTGGTAACTGGGAAGAGGAAGCTCAGTTGAGAAATGCCTCTATCAGATTGCCTGTAGGCAGGTCTGTAGGACATTTTATTGATTGAATTGAGAAGGGAGGGTCCAGCTCACTGTGGACAGTGTCACATCTGGGCAGTCCTCAGTTGTATAAGAAAATAGGCTGAGCAAGCCGTGGAGAGCAGGCCAGTAAATGGCATGCCCCCATGGTCTCTGTTTTAGTTCCTGTCTTGATTTCCCTTAATAATGAGTTACTACATAAAAATCTAAGATGAAATAAACCCCTTCCTCCCAAAGCTGCTTTTGGTCATGGTCTTTATCACAGCAACAGAAACCTGATTAAGACAACTGGATTTAAAATGGGGAAGGGAGGAGAAGTGTAAAAATTATATTGTAAGAAGACCATATTCAGTGGAAAATTGTTACAGCCATTTTAGAAAATATAGTCTGATACTACGTAATCTACCTTATATTTCTGTTTTTCTTTTAATTTTTATTAGTATACTTTAATTATTATACACAATAGATTTATTTGATGCTTTATGCATGAATATAATGCATTTGGATTATATGCACCCCAATGCCTGTTACCTTCCATTGTCCCAATCCTGCTAATCCCATTTCTTTTCTCAACCAGTTCCCTTATTCTTCCATGTCTTCTTTTTTTGTGACAGGGTCTTACTATCTAGTCCTGACTGATCTTGAACTTTCTGTGTAGACCAGACTGGCTTTGAACTAACAGCCCTACCTCTGCTTCCCAAATGCTGGGATTAAAGTTGTATGCACTATACCCAGCTCTTCCATTTCTTTTACTGATGAATAAAGAAATTACGTTAGGGTGGTTTGCAGGAGCATTGGTGCCTACCTTTTATTTTCTTAATGTGAAAAATTGTATTACTTAAATATAATTTATTTGACAACGCTCCTAATAATGATGGACATTTGGGTATTTTCTAGTCATTCACTATAGCAAACAGTGCTTCTGGTGAATTACCTCTTAACTGAAATTGCTTCATATATATGGAAAGAATTTATTCTACAGTTAAACCACAAGAGCAGAAATGGTGGGCCGTGGGGTAACAGTTTTTAAGTGTTGTAAGAACTGCCAGGCTCTTTGCAGAATTTGCAAATAGCCCTCTAGAGGCATTGCTCCAATCTTCACTCCCACAAGGGACTGTTTAAGTGATAAGCCACATCAATTTGGGGGCTTTTTAAGAGCTAGATATAATAAAATGTTATCTTGATATAATATGCATTTTAATTTTTCTTACTACATGTGAAGTTGACTGCCTTCTTCTATATTTATGGGTTACCAATGTTTATTTTGCCCAATTTTCCTTTGTTGTTGTTTACTTTATCTATTTCAATTTCTTTTATTTGTTTTTAGCAGAATTGGCCTATGAATTACAATTATTTTTCCTATTTTGTAATTTATCCTGCACTTTGCATACTGTCTTCAATAAGAACTCTTTACTGTTTCGTATGTGTAAACTTACTAAACTCCACTTTTGTGGCTTCTGGTGATGTTTCATAGTTAGAAAATCCTTTTCCTTCCAGCATTATGAGCTAATTTCCCTTAAGTTTTTTTTAGCATTTTAATATTTATGTCTTCACACATTTAGAATCGTAAGATACAGACTTTCAGGCACTGATCCAACTTTTTCCAGAAAGCTACTTGATGCTTTTAACATCATTTAATAAGTAATCTACATTCATCATATACTGAATTCCCAATTTCAGATAACTTTCTATATCTCTAAATTGATTTGTGTAACAGTAATTGTATAACAATCACATATCTGTCTCCTTACAACACAAACCAATTCTAATGTTCATAAAATACAGTGTGCTTTCAGAACTTGAACCTTTTTCAGTGATGTTGAATCTTGAGATGTGGGTAAAAGAATGCATTGTGTCAAAGCATAGCTAAATTACAAAATTTGTGTCTTAGACATTTAATTTCAAGATTGACAGATTGACTCTTACAGTTTTTATAAATGTTTTTAATAAATAGTCTTTTACTAAAAAAAAAAGGCCAAAACAAGGCATATCCATTATAACAGTAACAGAAAATGTTTTTCTCATTTTTAATGTACTACCATCTTTAAAATTCCAGAGGACCTGACTGGGACACTGAATTGTATGAAGAAGGAGGTGCTACTGTCAGGGATCTTCTTAGCGAACTATATGGCAAAGTTGGTGAAATTCGGCACTGGGGTCTGATCCGATACATCTCTGGGATCTTAAGGAAGAAGGTGGAAGCACTTGATGAGGTACTAATAAGTTCTTGAATTTACACAAAATCTAAATGGAGAATACTTTAAAACTACTCTGGTACTGGGAGTATAGCACAAAGGTAGGGTACTGCCTACTTTTCCTGGAATCCTCGGTTCAAGCCTTTGCACTGCAGGGGGATACCTTGATTTTCCTAATTGTTTTTTAAGCAACTGCAACTTCTAATTGTTTTCAGTTGCATGTAAAGTTTCTGATACTCAGTTAGCTTTTTAATTTGTGAATGTTTGGAAATCTGAAAATTTTGGAAAGGGTAAGCTCTGCTCCCTCTTCGTAGGCCTGCACAGACCTTCTCTCGTACCAGAAACACCTGACGGTAGGACTTCCTCCAGAACCTCGTGAGAAGACCATCTCTGCGTGAGTGGGGCATGCGGTTGGCTTTTTATAAGGTTTCTCTGAGCCTTTAAGAAATTGGGTGTACCACAATTCTCTTGTCCTAATTTGTATAACATCTTATATACAGAGCTGCAGAACAGGAAAATGATGGTATACAAGCAAATGAAAAGAGAAAGCTTATAGGAAGTAACACTTAATTGTTTTTCTTATTGACTTTTTCTAAATCCCTTAATTCTGCTCATTCTAAAAACACACAAAACACAGAACATCAGGAGTTAACAACATAAAAGGCAACCATAATCTGAAAAAGAAATAGAAGAAAGTATATGGCTAGAGCATTGAGCTGTTATATGCAGCTCCATGCTGCTGAAGAAGGAATCAAAGGTGTGAAGGTTAAAGTTGAAAGGGGAAATGGGCACTCATAAGGCACTCCGAGTGCACATGTGCACGAACGCTTCATCAGCTTCTTTCTTTGTAGCCATTATGCTTACTTGTCCCATGGTAAAGATTAACACTGAAACCCTGGTCTGGAAAGACATCAAGGGGTGAGTTTTAAATGAGTATTATGTTAATATGGCAAGAGTGTGCTGTGAAAGAACTAAACTTGGTGAGCTGTTGTGCAGGGGTTTGGACTTGCACTTTTTTAATTTTTAAAATATATTTAAGCTAAATGATTGTAGACTTTGGTCTTCATTCACTGTTTTCTTCCTTAGACCTCTACCATATGAGGCACTCACTAAGCTAATAGATGAAGCCAGTGAAGGAGACATGAGCGTTTCAATCCTTACACAGGTGGGCAGCATTTAAAAGCCTAACCTGGCAATTGATGTTTCAGTATTTGTTTTTAATTGACCTGACAACTTGCAAAACAGACATTGTGACACTATAACTTTTGTTTGTATCCATTCTGTACACAGGAAATAATGGTATATCTTGCCATGTACATGAGAACTCAGCCTGGCCTCTTTGCTGAAATGTTCCGGCTTCGAATTGGTCTGATCATACAAGTTATGGCAACAGAACTGGCTCACTCTCTTCGATGCTCAGGTATTTATTTAATTCAGTAACTAATTGTAG
Organism: Ellobius talpinus; assembly: GCA_001685095.1. Taxonomy (NCBI): domain Eukaryota; kingdom Metazoa; phylum Chordata; class Mammalia; order Rodentia; family Cricetidae; genus Ellobius; species Ellobius talpinus. Next base: position 18,188 of record LOJH01018181.1, read on the forward strand.
GTGGAATTCACTTCTAGGGCAGATCCATGGAGGTTGAAATCAGGACCGGAAGGAAGGAACAAACATTTTATTGATCCATTGTTGTTGATTATTTACTCTTTTTATTATTATTATTCTTTTGGCTTTTTGGCAGGGGGCCCGCCACTCAGCTACCAAATAAATCACACAGAGACTTATTATTACTTATAAATGCCTGGACTTAGCTTGGCTTGTTTCTAGCCAGCTTTTCTAAATTTAAATCATCCCATCTATCTTTTGCCTCCAGGCTTTTATCTTTCTCTGTTTCTGTGTGCCTTTCTTTACATCTTTCTCTATGACTTGTTGTGTAGTTAGGTGGCTGGCCGCTGATGTCCTCCTCTCCTTGTTCTATCTTGCTCCTTCTCCCCTCCCAGATTTCTCCTCCTATTTATTCTCTCTGCCTGCCAGCCCCGCCTATCCTTTCTCCTGCCTTGCTTTTGGCCGTTCAGCTCTTTATTAGACTGTCAGGTGTTTTAGACAGGCAAAGAATCACAGCTTCACAGAGTTAAACAAATGCAACATAAAAGAATGCAACACAACTTTGCATCATTAAAACAAATTTCCACAGCATGAACAAATGTAACACATCTTAACATAATATTTTATAACAATCCATAGGTCAAAAACTGTGAAAGACTGTCTTGTTCTTGTGTTTCTTAGTAACTAAGTGAGTAAAAAGATGGCAACTTCAAAATGCCACTTCTTGTAGACTCTGCATTCCACATTCTTCTTAACCAAGTTCTTTTATCTGATTTCTTCCTGACACTTCAAGGGCTTTATAAAGACTGGTATTCTGTGTTGGGTTCTGATGGAAAGAAGGAAGCTTCTAGACATCAGTGTGAGTCACTGAGTAGTATATCAGAGTGTTAATGGTCTGTCAGGATCATGACCAAGTAAGAAAGTATTTTATTAACACTTATCTAACAAGTGTAGTAGTGCTTTCTCATCAAGATTGCCAGTCTGCAAGTAAAGACCCAGAGACTCTTTATTATCACGAAAGCTTGGCCTTAGCTTAGACTTGTTCCTAACTACTCTTTATAACTTATATTAACCCATATTTTTTATTCTACATTCTTCCACGAGGTTCATTGCCTCATCTCCTTACTGTCCATCCTGTTTCCTCTGTGTCTGGCTGGTAACTCTGCCTTTCTTTTTCCCAGAATCCTCTCTGTCCCTAGAAGTCCTGCCTAACCTCTTCTTAAGTAGCTATTGGCCATTCAGCTCCTTATTAAACCAATCAGAAGGCACCTTGGTAAAGACACATCTTCACAGTGTAAACATTCTGAAACATTTCCGGTTTTTTCTAAATAAAAAGGAAAGTTATCTCTAACACAATAAAACCATATACAATAAGAACGATTATCAGGGGAGAATTACATTCACAACATCGAGTTTATTTGTATCTGGCAAAGCCAGAGAAGCTACTCTATTATCTATCTTATCTTGGTAAGTTCAAAGTTTTGTACCGGATTTACTTCCTTTTATAACTATGGAAAACTGTAACTATAACTATCTAATCTTCAACCCCATCAGATACCTGAAAGGATATAATATTACCTGAAAAAACAGGAAGTACAGAGAAAGCAACTTCTAAATCTAAGAAACAACAGAAATATCTAGCTGCTTGAACAGTCAACCCAAGTTTCCCCTGTAACTTTGGGGCATCCATCTTTGGCCTATGGGCCTAGAATATCTGACAGACTTTTCTGTGAGGCAGGAAAATTGAAGGACTGTCCTACCTTATCTTGACAAAGTTCAGCAGTCACCTTCTTTTGTGCCCTGCTTACCCAATTTGGACAGTATACATATCAGCAATCAAAGCAAGGGCAATCTCTTGCCCAGTGGCTATCTTCGCCACAGTAAAAGCAAACTCCACATGAAGGTTCTTCAATGTCCATCATCCTTTAATGAAGTAGATTGGTGTTTCCAGGAGCAGATATGTCTCATTGTCATGAAAAGCCTTATGTTATCAAAACATTTTTAAATGTCATAATCTGTACATCTTTGAGGTGTTTGAAGACCATCTACCTATTTGAAATATTTCTCTAATTGACCTTGGAAACATACCTAACATGACCATAAATTTGATTGTATAGATGACTAACTACTAACCTGTATTTCTTTATTATCCTAAATAGTTTTTAAGGACTAGAACTTTATGTTACATTTTTTTGGGTTTTAGAGACAGAGTTTCTCTATGTAACATCCTTTGCTGTCCTGGAACTTGCCCTGTAGACCAGGCTGGCCTCAAACTCAGAGAGATCTGCCTCCCTCTGCCTCTCAAATCCTGGGATTAAAGGCATGTGTCACCACTGCCTGCTTTTTATGTTACATGTATAAATGAGCTACATAGGTTCAATACATTAAACAAGTGTAGAAACATGAATTTGTATCAATATACAAAACTCCATGACAATATTTGAGATTAATGTTCCTTCCCCACTTTTTCAAGAAAAAAATCTCTTAATCTAACCTACTTTGTTTAGTTTTTTTCCCTGCGCATGACAAGTAACACCTTGCAGATAAGTCCCCTAAACAATGACACACATCCATAGCCCACCCAACAACCAAAAATCGCCCACCCCACCTCTTGAGAATGGGAATGTCATGTTCTCTAGACTGCTTTATGTTGTCTGGGGGTGATGACATCTTTAGGACACCCTGAGAAAATTTGGATAATGGTCAAGTCCTGAAAGAGCTAGCTGTATAATTTTTATTTTGTCTCTGTGTGATGGGAAAGTGTAGATAGAACTTATCAGAAGTCCGAGCTGGAGTAGTCTGTGATGCTGGACCATCTCAGCTGGCAGCTGAGATCTAGTTGTTCTGGATGCAGAACTTTGAGGAAACTGTAACAGAAGCATTCAGAGAGCCTGAATCATCATGGCCACTTGTCTTCATTGGTGTCTGGTCTTTTTGTTCTGAAAACACACAAACTTTTAAAGGTAACATGCATATCTGCATTAATATAAGTATGGAATGTGCGGTGTGCACAAGTCAGCTAAAGATTATCTTTTATTTTATGTGTGAGCAGGTAAAAAGGCATTTGTCAACTTTATAAGTACATTTGGACTATATAACCAAATAACTGTAGAAATATTTGTCTATCTATATGAAAGGATGGCATGTAATAATGAGTCTTGAGGACTCTGTAGCCAACAAGATATATCATGTCTCATCCAGTCTCAGAGCTGTTCCATGACAAGGGATCAGCATATATGTCATCTGTCCTGTAGTGTTTCCTGGCTTCCTCTGTCATGTCTACAGCCAAGATCCTCAGGAGGTCTCCCCCATCAAACCTGATCTTTATAATTTTGAAGACGTTTAGGCTTTGCATTTCCTGTGGAAACAAAGCACAATCTCTCCCACAATGCAACACATTTCCTAGCTTTCATTATAAAGCCAAGACATCCCTAAAGTATATAGGCTGGTTTAATTTAGCAGTCTCTTCTAGAATCCAGTGTCTCTCAGCAGCAGCCATTCTCTGTTAATTAACCTTTTAAAAAATTTAAAATTATCAAAGCACCATATAAGGTACAAACTCCCTTATTATAATATTTCCCATTCTTAAGTGGCTAATTTTTAATATTATTGATTTTATTGAGCTGTATATTTTTCTCTGCTCTCCTCCCTGCCTCTCCCCTTCAACCCTCTCCAAGGTCCCCATGCTCCCAATTTACTCAGGAGATCT
>LOJH01018182.1:9902-31795 GCA_001685095.1 Ellobius talpinus
ATATATATATATATATATGCAGAGGCCATGGTGCAGACCAATGCAAGCTCTGTGATTGCTGCATCACTCTCTGTAATCCCAGATGTTCTCTGCTTAGTCGATTTTGTGGGTGTCCCTGACCCCTCTGATGCCACAATTCTTTCTTTCCCTGTGGTCTGAGGGAAGGGACTCGATGGTCATCTCCAATTTGGGTTTTCTCTTCATCTGATTTTTGGCTGTGGGTCTCTGCATCTGATCCTATCAGCTTCCAAAAGAAGCCTTTCTTATGATGTTTGAGTTAGGCTCTGAACTATGAAAAGCTGCTTTTTTAACTGACTAGTATAGAATAAAATTTGTCATTTTATTAGCATAGCTGCATCAGAGTATTCTGTATGAGGCCACTGGCCAAGTGAAATACTTGTTGTAATGCTCAGAAACTATTTTAGGTTTTGTAAAATGACTGTGATTTATATTTAGCAAATTGTGTGGTTGACTTATTTTTTTTAGAAAAGTTATTGACTTTCAAAAAGAGTACTCCATGGGCATTCAAATGAGTATAAGTTTTCTTCACTAGTACACATGAAATTTATTCAAAATATTTTGCTTGAAACCCTACTAGGATAGTATTTATATAATAATTTATCCTAAATTATTTTATAGGCATATAATGATCTATTTAGGAAAGCTTATGGCCTGGCAGGGTATGGAGGTAATAGTATTTCATTGTTTACAATGATCTTTTCACTAAAGGAGGATATTCTGTAACACACGACATAAAAATAAATGCACTTCTGTAAACAATATAAATAAGTTACTTCACATGTAAGCCCTAATTTTGAATAAATTAAAAATCACATTTATTTATTTCTCACAGATTTATTGAACAAGTGAACAAATATATAACACTGTGAACAAGAAAATGAAATTAATATTTAAAATATAATCAGTTGTTTTATCCTTATTCTCACATATTTTATAACTGAATTTCTTATTAAATTGATATTGATTATATAGTCATAATAACATCTCTATTGCACAAACTTGAATTCACACAGATTGAATAGTTGATTGAGTATTCTAAATAGGGAGATTTATACCACTTTTATTTCTATAATGCCATGAAATAGAAGGTAAAGAAAGATAAAGGTACACAGAAAGCCATGATTTCCCAGCATCCTGGTTTCCTGTACAAGACCAATAAAAGATTGAGCCTATCAACATTAACAATGAGAGGGGGGAAGGCTCCCAAGGCCCAACCCTTTCTCTGATGAATCAATGACAGTTTATGGAAGTTAGGAGAAGGAAAATCATTTTCTTTTTTGTTATTATCATTGATAAGATGTTAATGCTCCAGTAAATAACCTACCAAATATGCTCACCCAGGCATGCCTTAGTAAATACAAAAAGTAATGATTTTAAGTAATATAGTTAGCAAACAGAGACCTCAAACCATGATGAGATTAAATCTCTACATTATTAGTATTGTATATTAATATTATACTCTAAATCTCATATATAAGTATATCTGTATGTATATATGCATGTATGTTCACATATGTATATATATACAAGGCAGATTTCTTTTCAATACATTTCCTCTTAACATTGAAGGGTGCTTTATAGAACTATATAATTTTGCATTTCAGTTCTTTAATTTCTAAACTTCATATATATCTATATCATGTAGCAAGTTGTCTAATTAGGAAATGATATTATTTTTGTTTATAAACATAATCAAGAATATTTTGTGTTCCCTCAAACCATATGTGAATATGTATATAATTCTTTCAGAAGTCATATAATAATTCTTTATCACATATTACATATATCATAGGTATGAGTCTCTGATGCTTTATGAATGACTAGAATTCTATTTTTTAACAACTCTATTTATCACTAACCAGTCATGGCACCTGCAATAGCACATTAACTAGGGATTTCAAACATCAAGAGTATGGCTACTGAGTTAAGTCTTACAGAACTGAAGGGAAGTTGGTTGGATGTAGATGAAACAATATTGGCCTTGAGTCAATTATTGCTGAAATTTAAATGATGAGTATATAGAAATGTATTGGACTATACAGTCTCCTTATCTGTGTAAGTTTAAAAATAAAAATCAAGAGAGGCAGTTCTTTATATCATTCAGTTTATAAAAAAATCAAAAGGTCACTTATCTTTAGACCAGAAATACATAATTATAAAATATTAAACAACATGCTTTTATTTTTATGGTATGAAAAAGATAAGTTTAATATAGTTTTTTGTTTCTGTGATTTAATTCTCTAACAACTAACACTTTTTAAGTATAGCTCATAATATTGGGAAAATGATGGTAGCAATGGATGAGTCAGAAGCGTTTAAAGATTAGTGTTAGTGATCTAGATCTTTTAATCTAGTCCAGGATACCAGTCCATACAATGTTGGGGCCTACAGTTGCATGGGCCCATCTACTTTGGTTAACCTACTATAGAAACTCCCTCACATGCACGCCCAGCAACATGCCCCCTAAATGAACCTAGAATGTGTCAAATTTAAAAGCATGGTTAACCAACACATATATGGTGAGGAAAATAATGATAAGTACAACATATTGGTTTAGTCACAGTATTTGTAGATTCATTCTCAACTTTTCTAAATTTGCAGCACCATTTAAACTATTTAAAATAAGACAGATGTATGTGCACAGTTAATGAAATGAAAATGTAATGTGCTATACAATAAGACATGTGGGGATTTTGATCATAATGATAAATAAGAAAATAATAAAAGTAATAGCAGTGAAAGATTTTGTTAGTCTTCATAGTATTCATAGTACGAATGGGACTGATGATGATGTAAGCTGTGTTATTTAGGGTTATAGTGTTCTTGGCGTTCAGTTCACATTCAGTCATTTTTTTAGTTAATATTAACAACAAAACTTCTGAGATATAGATATATGATGAGCAAAATGAGGACCAGGAAAGTTGAGCTGCAAATAAGTGTAAGTTCTGGAACAGAAATTGATCATGATTGACACTGTTTCTGGTTTTGATGCTTATCTAAGAATGTGTCCACCTCTAATACAATGGGCAGTACATTAAGTATTGAATTATTTTCATCTATATGATGGGAAACTGTATATGTTATAGAGGATTATTTTCATAATTACTTAGCTTGCAATGAATAAAACATCGATGTTTCATACATGGAGTATTTGCATTAAATTACATTGTTCATTACCAGATTGTTTTAAACATATACATAAACTACATATACATATATACATATACATACATACATACATACACACACACACATATATATATTTCAGATTGTTAAACAGTAAAATCATGAGTAAAAATAATTAATACTAATTCATCTACTAGAATGTGACCTTGTTAATAAACTTAATATTCAAAATATTTTCATAAATTGGGCACTATTTCTATTCTATGGCTTACTTAATGAAACTAAAACAAGCTACCTTTAATAATTCTCAAAATGTTATAGTATTCATATCTATATATCTAAATGTGTGCATGTCTACCTGTATGTCCTTTCAACCATCTATCCAATCTCTCTCTCCTCTTCCTTCCCTTCATCCCTCCATTATTTTTCTTCGATCCCTTTCTCTCTCCATCCTTTCTACCTACAATTTTGTTCTTTCTTCCCTCCACATGACGCTTTTCATAACTTTATATCCTCGTTTTTAATAGTATGAACATAGTTTTGAAGTATAGAGTTAAAAATAATACATTTTTTTAAAAAAAAGACCACACTATAAATAAATGGCATCAGAGAGTTCAATGCACACATGAAAGTAATTTTCTAAGCAGTAGAGATGCACAAAATAGTATGGGAGTAAACACACCATTCATGAACATTTTTTTTCATTTTTTTCCTTTAATTTCCTTTTTGTATTGTAATATTTCATATGCCTAATAAAATGCATGTATTATAATGAATAAATATGATCTCATTCTTAAAATAACTATAAGCCACTGAAATTTCTAAATCTATTAGAGTAATAATACCTTTAATAGTAGAGTTACATTATAATCACATTATTAGGTCTTTTCAAGTTGTGATTATCAAGAAGTTGTAAAATAGTGTCTTATATCTATGATTATACTTTTTCTCATTTATTTTATGAATTGTTCTTTCTATATATTTATATAAAATGTAAATGCACAGATACATGGATATGATAAATTTAAAAATGGCCTTTTTTGGTTTGCTTTTTACATTTTTTAGTTTTTTTGGAAGTCACTGTTGTCTTAGAAATTGAGAATATGGAGTTTTGGGAACTTATTCTTTCTATTACTGCACACATACTTCAGCATAGTTCTCACAGTTCAGCAGAGGAAGAAACCTTCAGAACAATTGACTACTGTATTTAGCATGCAATGGTGAACTTAAAATATCGCTCCCCCCACTAACTCCTTAGAAATCTCTTTTAGAAGAGAGTACCAGATATCACTGAATGTTCTTTCTGCTGGAGGTACAATGGAGTACCACGAGGTTGAATATACTAAAGGCCCAAGGATTAAGTACATTACAATTTACAACTACTCACTATTGTTTGTGTTTATGTGCTTTGTCTATAATACATCACAAATTTTGCAAGTGCTGTTGTTACTAACAGTAATATTACCAGTTCCAGTAATATTCTAATGTTAGGTTTTGAAAAAGCTATTTTATTAACTATTTTAAAATGTCAAACTATGTATTTTGATCATATTCTTTTTAGTTTTCTCGTTTGGTTTTCTTTTCCCCCCCATACTTTATTTTTTAAAAAATTCTTTTTATTTTACATTCCAACCCAAGTTCTCCCACCCCTCCCCTCTTCCCATCTCCCATTTGAGCATATTAATCCCCATTTAACTGTTGCTTCAGCCAATGAGGATTTTGCTTATCACTTTTCATTATAAATGTTTAAAAGAAGATGGATTTCAAAATGTGCATATTGTTTTTGAAAGGCCAACATATCCTTGACAAGTTGCATATATAATTTAGCATAATGAAGGTTAAATTATCTTTTTAGCCATGATAATTTTATTTATCATCCTCCTTCCCATTTTTCATTGACCAAAATACAATTGTGAGTATATTCTTTTGGTCTTTCCCATGAGTTAGCAGAATGAAACCTGACTTTCAGATAGCATTTATATATATTTTAAAATATATAATATTATATGATTATATAATATAAAATTTAAAATTATGGCAATAAAAATTATTTACAATAAAATTTTACTTCAATCAGTTTTCAAACTATTTTACTATAAAGTTAATCTGAGAATGACTCTATAACATACATGGCAAGTTTTTTGCTCCTCTTTTCTAATTGTTTAATGGAAAATCGGCTGAACAATTTACACCATTTTCATTAAGCCATCCCAGGAGAACACGCTAATTGTTCTTTTAACCCAATGTGCCATTCCATAAACTGTGAACTGAAAAGAGTTCCGTTTTCAGAGTGCTGCATTTGAGATGGTTCAGCAGCAACAGTACTATACTTTGTGGAAATCTGTATCTTCTTTACTTGTGTCACCTAGACCTTGCCTTTGGGATTTCTGGCTTTCCAGAGAAGAGTGTGATATATGTTCATAAATAGTAGAAATAGATCAAAATGATTTTTTGTCTAAAATTTGTAGGGGATGGTAGGCATGACTTCAGAGTTAATTAGATAATTATCACTAATGGTATTTGATTAGGCTTCATCGTCACATGCAAATTCCAAGGTTCTGGTTACTCTGGATGTCTAACTAGTAAGGGATAGCAATTATTGTTCAGTAGACATAGCATACAAGAACTTCCATAAGCTTTTAACTATACAGAGATACAATTAATCAGCATTATTTGAATCACATCAATGGCTTGCCCAATAAGTGGGCCTAGTTTGATTCTTAGTACTTCTTGTTCCTTGAGAGTGATCTGATTTGGAGAAATTTTATTAGCAGGAGAATATTTTTTTTTAAAAAATGAGTGGTTTAATCAAAAATTGCATTGGGAATTTAAGAAAGTGAATTACCATAAAACTGCATCTATTTAGGAAAAGATTAAGGTTGGGAGAATAAATTCACTTGTGACATTAATCATAGTCAATAGGTTACATTGAGATTCTTCCATAATACTAGACTTTCTGTTAGATGGTAAGCATGCAACATAAAAATTACATAAGGAACACCATGTTTGCAAATTGTGATGGGCACACAAATGTTTAAACTTACTGAAGAAATAATCAAAGAGAGTCTAAATAGTGTGATAAAGGGTGTTATACTTCACAGACAATGCAAAGAAAATGATGTTGAGTGAAGGGTGATTTGGAGAATGTCACATAAAAGGTTTGCTTCAAATGCTGATTTAAGATGCAGAAGGAATCTAGATCCCATGTAAAGTGTATTCACAGATGATAATGGTTGTGTTACTGAAATTCATGACTATTGTTCAGACACCTTGATAGGCAGTTATATGCACCATGTCATTCCAAGAAGTTTCTACCTAATTTTGTATTTAATGTATCAATGAGGATCCTGAGTAGTAAAAATCAAATAACATTCCCAAGGTTACAGGGCAAGAATAAAGGAGAAGATTCAGACTTTGATCTGTCTATATTCAAAGACTATTGCAAAGAAAGATATATTAGTTTAACAATATCATGGAATGAATAAGATTTCTTATACTATAATACCTGAATTAATAAAGAAAAGACAATACCCATTGCATAGCATTGGCCACTGTTTTCCTTCATCTTCTGAACTTTTCTATATACAGGAGAGAAATAAATTCCCCAAGGGAACTCAGCAAGTTCAAATAATAGAAGCAAATTTTAAAGCTTTTAAAAAATATTTTGCTTAGTTTGAGCATAGAAGAGCAAAAAAGTAGATGAGGTAGGTCAGACAACTTTCCATGTTATCTTTTGAGGCTGTACAACAAATAGAAGAAGCAGCAAATCCCTATTGCGGCCAGCAAGCTCAAACATGATTTGCTGAGCGCCTCCTTATAGCTAGAGCTCTTTTGTGTACTTCTTTAAGAGTTTGTGTACCTGCAGGGCTCTAAGAAGGCATTCTACTGCCATGAGAAGTCTGACATGTTTTGGGGATACCGCCTCCATTTGCAGTAGTCTGAAGATTATTCTATAGCTCACATGCATGTTTATACTCACCATGTCACATATCAATATCCTTGTTTTTGTGTGCATAAATGGTGGTAGTATATAAGATGCATCTGGAAGTCAGAGGACAGCTATATGGAGTCAGTTCTCTCCCTCTGCCTTCAGAGAGTTTCTGGCGATTGAACTTGGGTTGCCTGATAGCATTGAAAAACTTTTCCAACTAAGCCATTTGCCATGCTCGAGTACTTCCTTTTTTCATAGCAAAAGAAATACTGTTAGCACACAATGTGTATTAGATGAAAGATAAATTAACCAAGGAATTATTATACCCATTAGCTGTGTCTTTTATCTCCATCTCTCTATTCTCCATCATTGTCATTTTTCCATCATCAAAAGAAACCTAAGGTCTCATCACTACCTATGAAACAGACAAAATTGCATTCATTTTAAATTGAAATTTTCACTTTCAGCACGTGTCTTTTAATTCTGTGAAAAACTGTATAAGATCTTGTTTGAAGTTGGGTGGGAGGGAGGAAGGGAAAGAATGAGAGTGAGAGTGCAAATGGGAACAAGAACCGGAGAACATGTGTGTGCATTCAGCTCTTTAATCAGTTGAATTCTGGATTGCTCAATTGTAAACAATTCTGAAGAAAAGTGTCTTTACAATAGGAATTAACCGCCTCAGGAAGCACAGAGAAGAAAGGAAAGTAACAATTGCAGTTTTAAGGTTTTGCACACCAATTGCTATTAACTAACAGCATACTTAGGTCATTCAAAGAGGGAATAAACAATATTCAATTTGAAATGTCAAAGTCACTGCACAGCAAGTAGAGGGATTAACAGAGGTGAGAACTACACTCTTATGTTCCTTTCCTGACAGTACTGTCTAAGCTGCTTGAAGATAAATTTCTCAAGCATATGAATATTATGGTTTTACAGTACATGTTATATCTGAATTTCATGCTGTAAATTTGGTGATACTGTTGTTTAATTTCCACTTTTCTTTTAATAACCAATATAACTTCAGAGGAGATATGTCTAATTTAATGTAATGACAGAACCCACAACAAAGTATACTTGTGTCTTTTGATGACCAAATTTTCTAAGGGGTCTTTAATGTTGAAACTTGAATTTTATTCCAATGCCGGAGATTTTCATATGCTGCCATTTAAATACTTTATCAACAATTTATTTCCAAGTGATGTTCTTGTAAAAAGTAACCTAGGAAAGCAAATGTGGCCTGACCATTTAAAATTCAATAATTATAATTTGTTACATTTAATTATTCAAGATGGTTTATTTCTAAACAATTCAGGAAAAATTCACCTAAATATTTTGAGGACACAATATGTTATAGATATTTTAAAATATCATATTACTTGGTATCTCACAAGAAGTGAATTAAAGTCATGTCTTGAAATCTGCAAACTCTATCATGACCGAAGATTAATGGCTACCTATTGTCAATTTACATAGGTAGTGTGTAAACAGAAGATACAAGTTGTTTTAATGTATTTTTCACTTGTATGGAGAAATTTCTCCATACTTTCTTAATCCTTGTGAAGAAAATAGACATTTCAAAACTTTTTAAAGCATCAACTTTATTTTACATTATTAGTATGAAAGGAATAATTATTTCAAATTAGAAATTAGCCAGACTCCATTTTCTTCTCCTTTTCCTCTTATTATTTTACTCTATATTAAAATTTCAGTCAGCTTTGTACTGGGTTTTTAAGTGTTTTAGTTTTATAGTGAGATATTCACAAAATCATAAGTAGTAAAGGAATACAGAGAATTCTTTCATTCACATCACCCAGTTCTCTTCAGTAGTGTTGTCTGAAGGCACGAAGGATGTCGGCCCCTCAAATTGACATTAGTGTCAAATGAGTAAGTAAACTACAGATCTTACTTTGATGTCACTCTTTTTTATGTATGACCTTTTATTTTAGGCCTTTGTTATTATCCCCTGGTGTTTAATCATATGAACAATTTCGTATAATCAGCCTCACAATCAAGGTGGAGAACTCTCACAAACAGTAACATAAATGAATATTTTTATAAAATAATCATGAATATTTCAAAGCCCTTTCATATGTTGCACAGCAAATGAATTGCAGATATTAAATTACTAATTCTATCCTTCTGAGTCGTAATGCTGGCTTTCCTCTCTAACCCTGATAATTATGATTATGTGAAATTAAAGAATGCAAGAACATGTTACTCCCTTATTCTGTAAACATGTTGACCTAATTACAATATATTTGATATCTTCGTATTACTTGTTTTATTATGGTGATTTCAGAGTGGTCAGAATAGTGGCAGCAGCATAGGTTAGCAAAAAAGCAGTGAATCCTTTGTGTCTTGTATAAAATATTTTGCCTTGTAATTTAATTCTCTCTTTTAGAAATGGCACAGAATGAAAATTATCTGTAGTATCAGATTTTCAAGTATCTATGCTTTAATACAGAGCCTATATAGCAATTCAGGAAATATATTAGCTTTTATAGTTTCCAAAAAATTCCTTTTAAGATCCTCAATCAATCAATTAGTAAGTGATAGGACATCGGATATCCTTTTCAAAGCACTAATAACAATACAATTCAGAAAATCATAGACAATGCATTTATCTTCTTACAGTGAAAATCAGTTGAGTACCTATTAACTCACATGCCAGACACTTGGATTAGATTCAATGGGGGAAAAATAACAGAACTGTAATTTCCCTTAATGTCTTCAAGTGGTCAGGAGCTAAATTTCAAGATTTGAAATATCAAGTTTGCCAGGAATTAGTTGAAGTTCCTTGGGTAAAGTGAATCAGTCTGCCCAGTTCTTAGCACACACCCACTGTGCACTTTTTATCCAATAGATACTTTCTATTCCTCAAGGATCTTACAACATTGTTGATGAGACAAAGGACAAACATAAGTTATTACAGTTAATCTCTACCATGTAATAAATATTATGATTATTTGGAGAAAAAATAATGATAAACCAGCAAGCATAGTCAAGATTAAAGCACAAACTGTGCTGCTTGACTTTGAGCTTTAATTTTCTGTTAGCATTATAAGAAATTCTTAAGCTGAGCTTAATGGTGTACACCTTTAGTTCCAGCACTCAATGGGCTGAGACAGGCAGGTCTCTGTTGATGTGAGTCTGTTCTACACAGTATATTTCAGGGTAACCAGGACTATAGAGTAACTCAATCTCAAAAAATGTTATCTAAGAAGTTCATGTGAAGTGAATTATATAATTTTGAGGCAGTTATTGCTTTGGTGGAAACAGATGATTTTGTTGCAAATTCCGGGAATGTGTTGGTTTGAGACTAAGGAAAAATGAGTTGAGATGGCTACAGTCTAAGTGCTACAACAGTCTATCAAAACACTAGTAACTTGCAGCTGTGGATATTTTGAACAAACACAAATCTGCCAAACTAGATTATGTGCTGGTAGCTCTCAGTGAATCATGAATAGTGATCATTACTGGTCATAAAATAAAAATAACTGAGAATGTAGATTGTGGTAGACAATCATGTATAGGAATCACAGTCATTGTAACATGGCTGTGATTTTCCAACTATATAGAAAACAGTATTGTGGGGTCTTGAGAGTTTCCAAGCAGTGGAGATTGTGCAGATTGACAACTCGGATAAATGCCCCACAATAGACAGTTTTAAGGTGTAACTGTTACTCTAAGAACCCGAAACAGCCTATAAATCATTCTCCAATTTGCCCATTTCAGTCACTGAGCATCACAGTAGGATGCCATTTCTAGTGGGCAGGTTAGCACTCTCTCTCTCTGGATATATTTTTTTTCATGACTTTGGCTCATACCTTTCTTTTATTGTTTTCTTTTCACATCCTCTACTTCTATATTCATACTATCTAATTAGAAGTTTAGAGGTTTTGAAGTGCTTTCTTTAACTTTGCAGTTTAAGCATTCACCATATTTTTTGTTTGTCTTTGTTGATGGCCATAAAATATTTTCTTTGTTGGCATTGAAATTTACAGAACAAGTGAGAGGAATTAGTGAGGGAAGCAATTCCTGAATCGCTTATTCCTTATTACAATCATTTTATAGTATAATTCAGCATTCTAAATGTCTTTAGCATACTTGAGACTACAATAAGCCATGTTAAAATAACTTTGTTATCTATGATGCTATAGATAATAGAATATTATTTTGTAAATGGCAGACTAAATAAGGAGAGGTTGGCATTGAAATTGAAATAAAAATTATGCCCTGACTTTTCCGAAGCATGCTTGGGCAGCCCATATATGATGGTTCTGTTGAACTTGCCCGTGGTCTCATGGTCTAAGTTGATGAGGACAACTGACCAGGTCTCTAACTCAAAAGGGCACCAGATCTCATTGCAGATGGTTGTGAGCCACCATGTGTTTGCTTGAAATTGAACTCAGGACCTTTGGAAGAGCAGGCAGTATTCTTAACCACTGAGCCATCTCTCCACCTCCAGTTGACTATGATGGAATTAGATACTGCATATTAGAGAAGGGCTAATTTTTAAAAATTGTTTTGTCTTTTGCAAAACGCTGGCCATATGTTTTGAAGAATCAGTCAACACCAGGTTGTGCCATGCTAAAATTCAACCTTTCATATCTGTTCTTCCAAGCTTCCTCAGTCTTTGCTCCTTGCTCACATTCCTTCTATTTGAGTTTATTTTCTTCTTGAATATTTGTTTCTTAACCTCAACCAACAAGAGTGGAGGGTCTTTTGTAAAGAAACAGATGCTCTAATGAAAGTAACATAAGAAGGAAGGAAATGGTGACTAATTGTCTAGGAAATAAGTAAGGCCAACAGCGATTATTTGTTATAAATGCACTCAGGTTTATTTTTGGCTCATTGAATATCATACTTGGAAAAATGGCTGGGATACAGCTATGGGACAGCAGGAAAGAGAGCATAGTATAGTAGCATTCTTACAACTGCAGGAAACCAGATGTTTAAAGAGCATATTTAGTGGCTGGAAAGGTGGCTCACTGATTATTAGCAGATGGTGCTCTTCCTCAGGAACTATGTTCTTCAGGAACCATATTGAGCAGCATCAAAATTTCTGTAATTCCTCTGGCTACCATGAATACCTGTACCCATCTGCACAGACACATACAGAGGTACACATGATATTTAAATAAAAGTACAGCAAAAAGTTATGTAAAAAGAGGTCTTTAAAACAAAGACATTTGCAGATTACTGGTGGATGTTCATGCATGTTTCCTAGTTATTCCCAACTTTGGTAAATTAAACACCAAAAATTACTGCAATTCACAAATAGTTTATATAATGTTCTTTGTGTTTAATACTTGATATGTGAGCAAATTCTTAGTGGTTTTTTGGAATTGATTATATCTAGCACCATGAATTCTAAACAGTTTTAGTATGCTAATTCCAATTAATGTCTAATTATAGGATGTTGTCCACAAAATAATGAATAATTTTCATATTAATGTTTGTTTTTATCAATCTTGATTTTTGAAGTTTATGTGTATTGTTATTACTTCAAATGAAATATTAATATTAAATAAGGTATATGTTGTAGTTGAAATTTGAAGTTAAATATGTGACTTAACCTAAAATATTCAAT
Organism: Ellobius talpinus; assembly: GCA_001685095.1. Classification (NCBI taxonomy): domain Eukaryota; kingdom Metazoa; phylum Chordata; class Mammalia; order Rodentia; family Cricetidae; genus Ellobius; species Ellobius talpinus. The sequence continues at coordinate 22,574 of LOJH01018182.1, forward strand.
AGTATTTGATTTGATACGAAGCACCTTTAGATAGCTAATGAAGCATGCATGTAAATAAAAATTAGCAACTTATTAGAATGATTATGTGAACATCACTTATTCTCCTAAAGCATGCAATTCTGTCAGAAACATTTTATTGCTGTGCTAAGAAAGAAACTATTTCCATATATTTGCATGTAGTTTGCTTTAGTCTTAGAGAATTTTCTATAAATATCTTTTATATTACTGCTATAACTGATAGAGATAGTATACTATAATTTGAAGAACCATACAAGAACATACACATAGTGTATATGATCTAAATACATTTTAGTTTTCAAATTTAGATATAAAGTAAGTAATTTCATAATCCTTATAAGTTTTCAGATTTCATAGTTTTGGCAGTTTTTAGCAATGAAAATGAAATATATAGTTTTAAACTCATGGATGACATTTCTTTCATATTAACACAATTCTATGATCATCAAATTAAAAGTATCAATTAAAATTAAGACTTCTAACAAAGTAATATAATTCTCGATATAAACCAATGCAATCTAATATTATTAAAATTGCTTATGACCGACTTACTTGCGAGTTCCGTTAATCATTAACACACATCTTCACCTCTGACATTCCTTTTTGATTTCACATCACATTTTTCTCATGTGTTCTATTTCCTGACATTCCTTTACTCAAAGTAAATTGCTTTCTCATGCATTTTTCTCTTTTTATAAAACTCAATCAAGCAAAGGACACACCTACTTCTAGCCAGTAGTAAAATTTAAAAAAAAATGAAAAGACCTTGGAAATAATGTAATACTGGAAAAAATAGAGTCAAACTGATAATTCATTCAGAATTTGAAGTAATATCAGAATTAAGTAATGTCTTCTAGTCTTTTTGAAAAGGAAACTCGCCTTTTAGTATGATCTTTCCTCTATTATCCTTGCTTATATTTCTGCCTCTTTGTTTTGCATCCAGAGGAATAAATCTGACAGGCTTATCCCTGTCCTCCATTCTATTTTGTACATCCTTTCTCTTCCTTGTCTGAATTTGTTCTCATCTGCATGTGCCCACTTTCATCATTTTAATCAATTTTCTTATTCTAAAATAAACTATAGACTGGTAAGGCAACACTTGTTTTTCTAGCATCAGGTTAGTTACTACAAATATTAAGCCCCTACCATGTGTCATGCAGTATATCATTAATAGACTAAACTAAACAAAGTACACACATTATGGACTCTTTCATGTTTCAGAGAGTAACCTGTAATCATAAAAATATAAGAATATTTCATAGTATTCTAGAATGTGATAAATGTGGAAAAGAAGCAGAAGAGCAAAGTAAAAATGTAAACTTGGGTAGATTCTAAGATTTATGTATAATCCTGTGGTATTACTCACTGAGATGGCAGACTGAGTGAAGATCTGAATGAAAGGGAAAAAAGAATGAATGTTGTTCTTATCTCAAGGACACGCATTTTGACTTGAGGTAGCTTTAAACATAGAATACAGCCCTTTATCTGGCTTCCCTAGCAATTAATCTGCATTCTATCTGGAGTACATAGACTCAGAACGTTGTAAACAGTGTCAATAGGTTGATAAAGGAACATGAAAGCCAATGTAATAATATCCTCTTTCTGACTGAGTAAAATTAGCTAATGGAGAGTTTTGTAGAGAAATCTGACATAGGTTTTACAAAGATTGTTGCTGGGCTAGGGATACCTGCAGAAAGGGGACAAGTTTTCTGGCAATTATGGCAATCGAAATAAATATGATAGTAGCCTAGTTCAGAGTGTTAAGAAGTCCTGTTCTTTATGAATCTAAATGTAGAAACAGCGAAAATTGCAGCATAGACTGAATAAAATATATGGGAGATAAAGAGAACCGTGAATGAGTCCAGGATTTCTATCTCATTTCAGTGAAAGGGAAAAAATTATCCACAACTGAGATGGTAAAGACTGTAAGTAAAATGGGCAGGGAGCACATTAAATTTGGAAATCTATTAGACTGCAGTGGTAAAACTGATCAGGCAAGTGAATCTGAGTGGAAGGATGCTTAAAAGGAATCCCACACTAGCTCAGAATTGAGAAATAGATGGTTATTTATTTAGGGGTAAACTTACAAATCAGAATCTCCTGCTTGAACGGAGAACAGAAACCGAATCCAGCAACCGGAAGGAGTGTGGACGCATGCTCTACATTGGCTTATATAGTATAAGAGGCCACACCCCAGTGGGCAGGTAACCACTGACTGTAAGGCTTCCTACAGCAAATCTGTGACTTGAAAGTTCAGAGAAAACATGTCCAAGTTCGACATTTAAATTTAGAACTTGTTGGCATAAGATAACATTTAGAAGTCTTGAAAATAATCGCATGAGAAAAAATATTCTCACAAAAGGGTATAGCTATAAAATAGAGGACTTATAAAAGTGTTTAAAGAGTGGGTCAAACCAGAAAAGTAGAGAAAAATGGAGTTATCAATGAGGTGGCAAGATATGTAGGCATCTTAAAATCTGATGTTCTCTCTGTAATTCTTACAACTTGTCTCATCTCACCTTTTTTGCTTTTCCAATTACTACAATTCTGAGTTTTTAAAATAAATAATAAAAATGATAAGTCAATAAATTTCACACATAGCATGTTAATACCTTCAAAGAGTATTATATGAACTTGGATAATTCAATTCTAGAATATAGGGAAAGAGAGATTATATAGGGAGAGGAACAGATTATGACCTGAGTTATCCATAGTGCTAAAATTTCCAGTATAAATTCACCTATTCTAGGCCTCAGAGTTTGAATTAATATCACGATTCCTTAGTTGGGAAAAATATATTGAGCATTTCTATATACAAGACCACATTAAATTCCCTCAACAATAAAATGTAGTTAGCATAGTATCTTGAAAAGAACCCTAATTGAGAGTCTGGAAACCTAAATTCTACTGGAGATTCTACTGCTGACTGATTGCATTAACTTCAAATCTATCATTAACCTCCTTATGCCTCATTATCTTCATTTCACCAAATAAGAAAAATGAAATATTCCTCCTTCCCTACCTCACTTGGATGCTGTGAATTTAAATGTGGGAGAAGTGCTTAAGATGCATAAAATTTGATGGAGTGTTTTATTCATGAATTCAAGGCATCTGAAATCATTTGACCACAATGGAAAGTTGCTTCCTTGCACAATTTTTTTGGAGTGATTTCTGTAATGGACCTAACCATTTATGTAGTTTGTTACCTAATTCTATCTGGAAAACAAATACAGATCTAACTTACAATAAGCATTCCATCTATATTGCTTTATATTTCCTTTCATAACATTCATTGTTTACCTACTTGCTCATTATGTATTGAGAACCTGTACATAAAGCTTTAAATCTTAAATAAAGTGAGATAGCCTTCCATCTGAGCCTTCTTCTGGCATGTAAAATGTGCTTTTATAACTAAAACTTCATTGCTCTCTCCAAGCCTTGGAGTTACAAGGCATATGTACTTTCCTACTCTAAAATTAGAAAACAGAGACAGTAACTTCCTGTCTCCTCCAATTAATGTAACAAAAATGAAGGTCTAGAGCTGAAGAAGACTTTTAACTTGCAGGGTAGAACATCAAACACATATTGTGATCTTTAACTACTATTATTACAGACATGAGTATTTACAGAAAATGTATTGTAAAACATCTAGAGTACACTCAACTCCTCAATGTTTTTGATAGTGTTACCTTTTAAATATTTTTTATTTATTAACATATACATTGCCTAACTTAGAAACCATTTGAGTAGTACATGCTAACTTTTGTGTTTCTCAATGTGATATTCACATCAAAGTATCCTATATAAGGCTGGTATATGACTGTGAGCCTCCACCTTGCCCACCTACCCTCAGTTTCTTTATATTTAAAATAAAGTTAAAAAGTAAATAATACCTATTGAAAGTGGAACTTTTAATATTTCTTGAATTACCTGAAAAAGATTGAGCATGTATATTGAATTTTATTTTAGATGTTAACCTAGGTCAAGAAAAAAACTAATGTTTTGGCTCACAATGATCTTACATTATCATGAAAGAGCTACAGGGATTGTACAGATTATAAATATTGATGATGTTTATATAAAGCATCAAAGTGTACAATGTGGTAGAGTGTGACTGTGGGAAGTAAGCTCAGATAGAGAAGGTAAACAGTGGAATCAAATTGAATTTAGAGAAGAATCTTGAATGAAAGGAAAGAGACAAAGAATATTATAAATAAAAAGAAAAGCATGGAATCTTTGTCATCTTGATGTATTTACTTTTTATAAAGATGTATTAATTATACATATTACATTATTGAATATAGTATGTACTGATCAAATCTAAACATTTGACATTTGCTTCTCATATGTGTACATTATTTGGAATTCTCTCTTGTAAATTGTTACTAAATCTGTAGTAGCTCATTGTGAATTCCAGGACAAACATTTCTCTATTTAACTGTGTTTTAGTGCTCATTGTGCAACCTGTGTTTATCCACACACCGTTGTCTGTTCCCAAACTCTAATAATCATTATTCTATACATAGAATGACTATTTTCACTTCTAAATATGAGTGGGAACAAGCAGTGGTATGTACTTCTTTGTCTCAGTTATTTTTATTAAGGTGCCCTCTACTTCATTCAGTTATGTTTCAGTGACACAATTTCATTCTTTTGGGGCTAAATAAAATAATGTTATATATACCACATTTTCATTTTCCTCCCACCAACCATAGACATCTGTATTCTGGTGTGGGAGAATTGTCTGTATTTTGTCAATCATGTTTTAAATAAATTCATTGTTTATGTACTAGTGCTTGAAAAGATATGAATCTGTAGTTATCCCTGCTACAGCTTGAGATTATTTCCTAGAAATGTGCTGAATGGATCCTTTAGTATATCTATTTTTAGCTTTTCTGAGGAACCTCTTACTGATATTTTATAACTTTTTAAAAATATGCATTCCTATTAATCATGTAATATTTTTAATTTCTAATCATGTAATATTAGTCATGCAATATTCTGGGAAATATTAACAGCAATAATAGTAATTATTGTCACTGCAATAAAATTATATACCATTTAAGTTTTTTAAAGAATGTCTTGTTTAAATAATTTCACATCTTAATTTTTGCTATGATTTGTGAGTTCCTTAAATATTCTGATTACTAACCTTCAGTCAGATAAATAGCTGCAAACAATTAACTCCCTTTACAGCTGTTTTCTCACTATTTTGATTCTTTTCTTTGCTATACTGAAGCCTTTTAGTTTTATATAATGCTATTATATCTAAATTACCTTTGTGTCTAGTGATGTTGAGATCACATACAAGCAAATCATTGTGTATAATAATGTCTTATAATAGTTCCTGTAAGTTTTCTTTTAGTATTTTGATAGTTTCTAGACTTATTTTAGGTCTTAGATATATTTTAGTAGGATTTGTTGTTTTCAGCTCATTTTGTTAGATATAGGGTCAGATTTCATTATTTTCATTAAAATTTTTGATTTTAAAATATAAAGCTCAATGAGTTATTTTAAAACAGGAGGTGTATAGTATATAATTTCTTGAATTGTAATTGCTCCACAGAATCTTATATTAGGTTTATACAAATAAGTTAATATACATATATAAATTTATTTTTATATATTTATGTTGTACATGTGTATAATATATTTATATTATACATGTGTGTATATTATATTTAAATTACACATACATATTATGTATAATGCTTAATAATAGTCAAAAAATAAAAAATATCCATTGATGGTAAATGTAACATTTATGATAGCGATAATCACCTTGACTATATTTTACAAACTTCTGAACACATATATTTGACCAATAAATCCTAAAGTATATGTCGCAGATACCATAGTCTTCTCTCACTCTGTAGTACGTGGTAGCATTTTGAATGATAAGGGAAATCTCCAAGGCATCTCTGCAAGATTTCTCTGTCATCCTCTTGTTAGAACTTTCCAGCAATATTATGTTGATAGACTTTCCTAACATAGATGTCACTGTGACCTCGAAGAAAATAGCAAAGCTAAAATAAGCCCAATTGTTTTAAAAACCTAAGGTTTTCTGGGGCCATTTTTTTAATGAGAATGAAAGGCTAAAGGAAAAGAAACTCTTTTTGACAATCTAACCTACCTTTAAAAGGAAGAGTATTATGTTATGTATAACAACTATTTGTAACTGCTCCTACTTTCTAAAACCTATCCCTGAAAATAGTTAATACTTCTGGGCCACAAAATCCGAATCCAAGGAAAGAAGCTTAGAAATAACATTTCCAAATGTGTATACATCTGATTTCAATGTACCCTTAGATTCTGTAAGGAGACTGATTGAAAATGATGAAGTTTCACATCACAAGTTTATATGACTGTGTCATTAGTTACTATCAACTTTCTGTTATGTAATTATTCTATTTGTTAAATGGCGAAGGGAATAGTATTAGAATGATGATTATACTCATGAAGCATTTAGAAAACATCACAGACTCTCATGTCATTTAAGCCTAGATAAAACAGGTATCAAGTGTTGACAACTAGCATTTAGTTTTATAATTTTGTAACAAAATAGTCTATTAGATGACTTTTTATGTTTTACTGAATGCCTACATAGTATTGCCTTTTATAAAAACCCAACAAAACGGTGTTGGATAAAATAACTTAAGACTCATAATTATGTTTTTTCTTTGCTGTGTAATGAGTTCCACTGCAAAAATGTGTAGGTTAAATTTATAGCTGATATATTAATTTTAAAGTTAAAGTGTATACTAATTTTAGTATATAACATAAAATTGAGACTTACTTTCAGCTGTCTACAATACTTTATAACCTCTTTTGGTATTTAAGTTTTCTATTAGTTGGTAGATTTGAGGAATGTTAAATGATATTAACACTCAGAGTAATTAAAATAGATAGTTGTTCAAGTTTTTATTTTAACTTTTCCTTCTATACCTTGTATTTTCTCATAAAGACATTTTAAGTTCTTCTCAGTGCCTGGTTTCTTGCTAATTGGCTAGTCCTAGGACTTTATATAAAGACGAACTATAAAGGTTATGGCATTGATGAGTTTACACCCTGACTTACAATTGCAGTTTTGTTTATCTGAAACATATTTTTTAAATGATGAATGTGAATGTTGAAGGGTGATAAATACCACCCATAGACTTTGGAGCCTAAATGTTGAATTTGAGTTTAAAGGCTTCATAAAAATTTTTCTAAAACTAATGTTCAAGCAATTTGGGTTTTGCAGGCAAATGAGCAGTTTGAATGGTATAATTATTTTGAAAGTGTAACAATAAAAATCTATGCTCAGAGAATTGACACTTTACATTTATCAGAAGAATGTAAATGTCAATTTGTTAACTATTTGGAATATAGTTTTTAAAACTTATATTTCAACATATTAGTATTTAAGATTTTGTGTCACAGGTTATATACAGAAAAGAGATATCCATTTTAAATATGAGCCATACAAAGGAAAATATACATAAGAATGACATTTACTATTCTCTAGGGCATATATAATACCTATCTCAAAAGAAATATTACACTTATTTTGCAAACAAAAAAAATTTTCTTCCTTCATAAATTTTATTTTTTGTTGAGTGGGATCCAACTGGTCATGGTTAGCAAATATTATCACAAATTTTGAGAGTTGTTTCTTCTCAAAATTCTTGTACAATTTTTGTTTTCCACTGAAAATAATAAGTATTGAAAGGGATATCTGTGTAGGAAGTTGAAGTCAAATTCCAAACTAGTTACTGTACAGGAGAATTGCCTACTTTTCATATGTTTTACAATGCATGGTAGTAGTTGTAGCTAAAAGAATAAATGGACAGTTTGTTTTCATTGAAGAGATGGATAATGTACATAACTAGCACTCAGGCAAGGCAATTGTGAGCACATGTCTTTTCATTTATGGTCCAATCAGCTTCTTACTATGATAGCATATAATTGAAGGTTCAAATTTGTCTGTTTTTGGAACACACTGAAGAGGAAGTGAAATTACTTTCAAAAATACCTCGAATATGAATGGTTTAGTCTTTTGAGAATTTTAACAAAGCTGAAGCATTTTTTATGTTTGGTTGTTAAAGATATGTTTATCAGAGTAATGTTGAGATTATATATGTTGTAAACAAAAACACAGCTGGATAAGGTGAGGAAATGGCTTTTTTATTCAGTCTAACTGAGATTGCTTCTGATTTGTAAAGAGGTGACCTGGAAGCTTTAAAGGAAATCTGAGGGAAGAGGAGTAAATTGGCTCAATACAGCCAGAAAAGAAAATTAAAAATGCTGTCCAGTGCAAATGTGATTCACTTGTATCTGCAGGATGGCAGTTATCAAAGTCAAGATTCCATCCTTCCACATGGCATAGGACACAGAGTCCTTAACTTTTTTTAGTGATTATATTCCAAAGAGATGACGCTCAGGTACATGAGAAAAATAATTCTGAGTTTGAAAGAGTTGCATGGTTATAACTTGGAACCTCTTTTGAAGACAGGACTGCAAGTCCCTTTCAGTCTAAGAAAGGCAAGTCAGGCTAGCATCAGTTGTATGTCATCTAGGACACAGATTAAACTATTCTGGGAAAGTTGACCTTTCTCAGGAATACAGTTTCACATGGATAGGCTACCTTCATCCTAAGGACATGGTCTGTAAGCTTCTAGAAGTCATTCAACAGTATTCATCACCATGCAAGAGTTTGGAAGGAGTTGTCACATACCAAGATGTCTGCATTTCTCAAGGTCACAAAGTTGGCATTTCTTAAAATGTTACAATTTGCTGATAACAAATTTTTTAACTCAATAGAGTAGAATAAATTCTATGAATACCATAGACAAGAATAAAGTAAACTTATATAAGTAAATACTTTCTGATAAAGAATGAATATTTTTTTAATTAGGAGCGCTGGCTAAAAGAAATGTCATCTAATAAAAATAATTTTCAAAGTAGGATGATTACACATACAAAAACAAAACTGAACAAACAAAAACAACAACCTTACTAATCTGGCCAAGAACGAAACTGCTGGATTCAGAATATATCTCAATATCCTGGAATGCCATGAAACTATAATTTAAAACCTTCAACTTTGCTTTACAGTCTCAAAATCAAGAAATTTAAAACAAAGGAATGCTGGCCTGGTTGGACTCACTCCCCCCGACCCAGTGCCCAAACAGGCTGAGCTGGGGGAATCAATGGCCCCCAAAG
>LOJH01018183.1:0-23610 GCA_001685095.1 Ellobius talpinus
ATGAATACAATTTGTGTGTTGTTATTTCGGGTGTAAAGCTAGCCGTGAGGGAGCTGGGCTGGACAAAAAGCAGGCCTGCTCTCCCCCTTTCACTACAGAATTGCAATTGAGAAATAGTGGAATTTGAAGACAAATTGATAAAATCAGACATGCTAGAAATATTTACACTGAAGAATTTAGAAAACACTGTAAAATGGAATTCCTTTTACCCTCCTTAGCCCATTGTCTTTAGTAACATATATTTATCATAAAGCCACATTTCATCTCGCAAGGCTATAGTTTTTTTAAGGGCCATATGTAGTCCAGGCTGGTCTCAAATTTACTATGTAGCTGAGGATTGTAGTGATATTTTGTTTGTGATCAAAGCTTGCCTGAAGATCAGAGTGCAGAGCTAAGCCACTAGCTAGCCCTAGAGGCCAGACAGTGATGGCTCACACTTTTAATCCCAGTATATGAGAGTCACATGCCTTTAATCCCAGCACTAAGGATGTGGAGACAGGAAGGGATATGGCTGGGCAAAGAGAGAAATATAATGTGGAGGAGACAGGAGCTCAGGATTCAGTCTTAGAATTCCTAGAGACAGGATCTTGCCCCTCCTGTCTGAGCATTCAGAGAGGTAGGAACTCTACTGGCTGCTACTCTGCTTCTCTAATCTCTTAGTTTTCACCCCCTAATATCTGACTATGGGTTTTTATTTAATAAGATTAATTAGGATTGCATTACAGAGGTTAACCTTCAACTGCTGATCCTTCTACCTGCTCTTTCTAAGTGCGGGAATTGCAGGCATGAACCACGATAATGTGGTTTGTAAAGTGTTGGGAACTGAATCCAGGGCCCCCTGCGTGCTAGGCATTCTACCAACTGAGCTACATACATCACTGGTTCCTGTGGGGTTTCTAGAGCAGGCTCTTGCATTTATTCAACTCTGTTCCCTAGTATTTCTTAAAAATACAGAAGACATGATTTTGTTCTTACAGAAGAAATATAGGATGCCCCCCTTGCTTCTTCCATTCTTTATTGTACCAGTGAAGAAAGAAACACTGCATAGCTGTCTCAAATGTTTGTCATTGCCTGTAAAATAACAAATTGCTGAGACTCAAGAACCAGCAACAAATAGCAGACCCTTCTTAATGGAAAGTGACACGTTTACTGCCTGTCTGTACCGGAGAGCTATTTCCTTCAGAAGATGCAACAAGAAAAGAAATTGATCCCTGAGCGTTGAGGAGAGGGGTGTGATAGAGACAACCCATTCTGGGGTTCAGAATGCCGGTCTTTTATTCTCTGCACATGGGCCACTTGTGACTTTCTGTGCTACTCATCACTTACTACAAGGAGAAGCTTCGTTGGTGGATGACGTCAAGGAAAGCAGTTTCCAGATAGTCTATGTCGATTCACAGAAGAACTCACAGAAACTGTGATCGCACACATAAGCCCTGCACAAGTCATCCAGACAAAAATCCAAGCACAGAGAAGGTGAGAACATGAAGTCCCACCCTCAGCCAAGGAGCTATTGCCAATGGATAGCTATTAGGCAAGGAAAAGTAAGTTGCATCCACAGAATATGCTAGGGCAGGTCCCATCTTCAGTAGTCATCCAACACAAACGGGATTCTGTATTTCAGGGTTTTATTTTATTTTGGTTTTTTTTTTAAGGGCTGTAAAGGAAATCAAGTTGAGTGGGTAAGAAGGTGGGAAGATCTAGAGGGAATTGGAGGAGGGGAATTAATGTAATCAAATATGTTACAAGAAATTCTCAAAGAAAGAAATGAAATGTGGTCTTATTGTATCTTGTTGTACCATGTTCAGTTGATGTCCAAGGGAGGCCTGCTCTCTTCTGGGTAGTGGATCTGGTGAAGAGGGGAGGTTGGATGTAGAACTGGGAGGAGTGGAGGGAGGAGAAACTGCAGTTGGGATCTGTGAGAGAAGAATAAATATTTCATAAAAATAAAAATATTATTTAAATAAAAAATAGAGAGAGAGACAGAGACAGGGCACGGTGTGCTGGTCAGTGCTTCTCATTGGCCCTTCATCATGGTGACTCTGGATAGGACACATCCTTAGAGGACGACTTAAGCTGTGGTATACAGCAATTTCAAAGTGTCCTCAATTCCACTGAGATCGACAAACAAGCAAAATACAACAATATTGATCTGACTGGCCTTTCAGAGAATCCCCAGTCAAATAAATGACCGCATGTTGTGAAACAATAGGACAATCCCAGCAGCCCCAGGGGACCAAGGAGGAGTGTGTGGAGTAATCACACACCAGCCCTGAGGCCTGGGCCAGTGAGGGACAGATTCCCTTAAAGTGATGCTTGGGGGCTGGGAAGATGCTGCGTGGGCAAAGATCTTGTCACACAAGCGTGAGAACCTGGGTTAGAATAGCCAAAGCTCACACCGAAGTCATCACAGTCACCCCCACCTGTAACCCCAGTGCTACTATAGCAAGATGGAAGGAAAAAACCAGAAAACTACCCAGAAGTTCGCCAACCAGGTAGCCTGGTTTAAACTCCAAGGCACAGAAAAGAGTCCATGCCTCAAACAAGGTAGAAAGCAAGGACAGGTTGTTGTCCTCTGATCTCCACAAACATGCTGTGGCACATGTATGCCTGTATTCATATGCATGAATACACACAGATATGCATACATGATAATACAGTGAGCGAGGTGGGGAGTGGGGATTGATGATGAAGGCTTGATGCTTGAGATGAGCCTGAAGGCTAGCTCAAGCAGCCCTGCAAGCTGATGCTCATTCTAGGTGGGATTAGTATGTGCAAAGGTGTGCAAGAGAGCAAGGGCTAAACCTGTGGGTAGCTGAGTACTCCTAGGACACTTGACAGACAGCGGAGAAGGAATCGTTTACAAGACTAGCTCAAACACTTTTCTAGGAATTATCATTTCTCTTTCCTATTGAGTAACCTGAGCTCCAGTTAGCTTTAACACATTCTTGTGATGACCCAACTAGTTAGTCTGGGGTAGAGTGAGCATCATCGTGTATGGAGTCTGAACTTACCCTGAGAGTCCAAGGCGAGAGTCTGCTGTAATAAAGCAGCAATAGACAGTGTTACGTGAGAAAAGCAAGCATACTTGATTATACTATTACATAGCACTGGGACCTTCACATTGAAGACTCGAAGCCCCAGTTTGAACACTGCGTTCTTGTTTTGGGGGTTGATAAAGCATGGACAACCTTGTAGAGGTATGTCTAAACAACAAAGTGTGAGATAATGGAAACTTTAGAGAGAATAGTTTGCTTAGACTCTTCTTCTCTTAGATATGGGTCATAACATCTTCGTAGCCAGCTCCTGTGCATGGGGGAAAGTTAGAGTCATCATTCTTGCCCAGTGGATAACTTCGGAGGAAGTAACTCTGGTTTCCATGGCAAGCCCTAGGGAAAACAGTTCACAGCCTTGACAACTTGCTCAGGAAGGCAGAAACAGATCAGAGAGACACATTGTCCTGGGGCTGCATTTGAGACCAATTTGGGATATGATTTTACTAAGCACTGACACTAACCAAGACTTTGGACTTTGAACTCTAATGTGCTCTGCTCTATCCTGGTGTATTATAGTCCACTCAATCCTGCTGGCCTATCAAACTTCTGAGGGAAACTTTTAAAGAGACCCATTGTCTGGGCCCCACCCTAGAGTTTCTGGTGGCTCTAAACTTTGTGTGCTTTGCTTTTTAAAAGGGCAGTGCCAGAAGCTTGAGAACAGTGGAATGAAGTAAAATCAAACAAGCAAGGCACCTGTACATTATGAAACAGACCTTTAGCGGTGACAGGTAGGCAGCAAATACGTGTTACAGTCTCTGGTTGGCCGTCCCTGGCTTCCAGAAACAGATATTCCACTAAGACATTTCCTCCTTCATCAGGAGGGACAGAGCCCTGTAATCTGGAGCTTAAAATTGCAGGTGCTGCCATAGAACTGAATTAAAGTCGGCCTTGGCACATGGGCCTTTGAGCTGTTTGCTTTTTTACAGAAGATTGGGACTATTAATTCAAAGCTCGTTGGTGCCGGATTCTATTCTTGCACTTCCAACTGCTTTAAATACAGCCCAAACAAGCATACTTCTAGGCAAATAGAGCTTCTTAGTTAGCCCCCCACCCCATGAAACTGAACCCAGCATATCCAACGAAGTCCAAGCTACTGGTAAGCTGCATAGTTCTCAGGCCTAAGAACTCCCTGCCTTGCTGTTGGACACGCATGTGCTCTCTCCCTCCATTTCTTCTTCCCTTTGATGCCCTCTTAACATCTTTCTTGGCTAGTTAACACTTGGCAGCTTTTGCATGAAAGTCCCATGTCAGAGATATCCTCTTTCATTCAGAGATAAACGCAACCTAATAAGAGGTAGTTGTATGATATAGGACTTCATGGTTCCATCTTTCCCTGGTCAGCCTCTGTATTCATTAGAGTTTTCTAGAGGAACAGAAGGAAGAGAACAAATACATATGATAATGGTATATTTATTAGATTGGCTCAGAAAGTAGAGGCTGGGTGGTCCTGTTTACAACTGACCACTCAGTCTCTTGTTCTCAGCACCAACCAATTATGCAAATCTCCATTCACCACTGCCCACTACAAAAGGAAGCTTCTTTGACCAAACCTGGGAGCAGCCCAGGTGTGTAAGTATAAATATAAACATTCATAACATAATCTGACAGCATGAACATTTAGCAAAATAACCCTTGGCTGGTGATCACCTTCATGATGGGGATGAGAGCCTAGTAGAGATGATCAATCTGTGAGACTGAATGTCTCAGCAGTCCAAATATATCTGATTTGGATACACAAACAGAGAGAGAGAGAGAGAGAGAGAGAGAGAGAGAGAGAGAGATATGCTCCACACACCCTTATCAAGACTGAGCAAGGTATCCCACCGAAGGGAATGGGCTCTAAAAACCCAGTTCATGCACCCAGGATAAGTTCTGGTCCCACTTCCAGACCCCCCTAAAAACATCAAGCCACATATATGTGTGTGTATGTGTGTATATACACGAGCGCATGCACACATATATGTCCCTTTGAAAAAAATCACAGTATAGGCTGGAGAGATGGCTCAGTGGTTAAGAGCACTGGCTGCTCTTCCAGAGGTCNNNNCTCACAACCATCTGTAATGAGATCTGGTGCCCTCCTCTGGTGTGCGGGCATACACGGAAGCAGAATGTTGTATACATAATAAATAAATAAATAAATCTTTAAAAAAAAATCACAGTATAATCATGGTATAGCAATCTACAAGTTATCTGTCATGGAGGTCCCAGAGGTCTCCAAAGCAACACAGGCTATTTATTGCCACATTGCCACTGCCTTTAGCAGCCCACCGTAACTACATGGTAATATCCCATGCTAAAGACACCACAAACTTTGGCTTTAGGACATACAGAAATGAGTATCAAGCTATCCAGGAAACTTCTCCCATGCTAGCTGGCTTTCATGATCCCAGAAAATATTTTGCAAGTTTCTGGGTGGTAAAAAAAAAATCAAAGATCTTACCTGGCTCTAGACACTTGCTACAATACAACTGATGCAATAGAAGATAGAAAAATATCTTTAAGGAGTACTTAAACACTTTCTGGTTATATTTAAGGCCTTCTCCACAAAAGGAAATTTCATTCCTGGTACTGAAATCCTTATCAAAAGACCATGTTTGTGGATATCATAGGTTCTACGCTGGAACCTGCAGCCACTATTTTGCCAAATGGTTATGCTGTCAAATTACATTCTGAATATTTATATTTATATTTATAGACCTGGGCTGCTCCCACTGCTCCTAATTTTGGTCAGAGAAGCTTCCGCTTTTCATTTAAATTTGTTTTCATTTTACATTCCAGCCCCAGTTCCCCCTCCCTTCCTTCCTCCCGCTCCCCTACCTTCCCCCATCCCATGTCTCATCCACTCCTCAGAGAGGGTAGGGCCTCCCTTGGGGAATGAACAAAGTCTAGTATACCAAGTTGAGTCAGGACAAAGCCCCCCCCCCGCTCCCTATATCAAGGCTGAGCAACGTATCCTACCACAGGGAATGGGCTCCAAAAACCCAGTTCATGCACCAGACTAAGTCTTGGTACCACTTCCAGCCCCCCAAAAGATCAAGCCACATAACTGTCACCCACATTCAGCGTGCTTTGTTTGGTCCCATGCAGGATCCCCAGTTGTCAGTCCAGAGTCTATGAGCTCCCACCAGCTTGGGTCAACTGTCTCTGTGGTTTTCCCAATCATGATCTTGACCCCAGCCTGTTGCTCATATGATCCCTCCTCCCTCTCTTCAACTGAACTCCAGCAGCTCAGCCCAGTGCTTGCCTGTGGATCACTGCATCTGCTTCCATCAGTTACTGGATATAGGTTCTATGATGACTATTCAGGTAGTCACTAATCTGATTATAGGGGAAGGCCAGTTCAGGCACCCTCTCCACTATTGCTAGGAGTCTTAGCTGGAGTCATCTTTGTGGATTCCTGGGAAATTCCCTAGCACCTGGTTTCTCCCTAATCCCACAATGGCTCCTTCCATCAAGATTTCTCTTTCATTGTTTCCCCTCTCTGTACCTCTCCTACTCAGCCCTCTGAAGCCTTCATGTTCCCATCCTCCATCCCCTCCCTTCTACTCCCCTACCCAGGTTACCCAGGAGATCTTAACTATTCTCCTTTCCTGGGCCCTCCATGTGTGTCCTTCTTAGGGTCCTCTTTTTTTACCTGAGAAGCTTCCTTTTGTAATGGGCAGTGGTCAATGGAGAGTTGCATAATTGGTCAGTGCTGAGAATAAGAGGCTGAGTGGTCATTTCTGAACAGGACATTTCTACAAAACCTGTCAATCACAAGGCTCAGAGAACATCATGGAAAACAAGGCAGAGAAAAATTCAAAAGCCAGAGAGTGGGAAGGGATGCCATGAAATACTGTCTTCTAGATATGTCATGGTTACTGCAATTTTGAAGTACCACATCTATGATTACCCACACGGACCTGAAAGAGAAAATCAACTGAAATCTGGGCATAGACAATGTCAATAATCTCCAGGCTTCACCTCTTATGCAGTAGCTGTTGTCAGTCGCTGGAGGTGAGAGAATCTTTATTTTTTCCTGAGCATGTGGCTACTGGTACATTGGGCAGTCTAACACTCATGCACATATCAGAAACATTAAATGGATTTAGTAGGTAGATTTTTTTTAAAAAAAACATGATATTGGGGAAGACTCATGTTGAGAAGTATAAGAGAGAGATTAGGGTGAGGAGAGTAGATATTATATTTTACTGAATACATTTATAAAATTCTCAAAAATAAAGGAAATTTTATAAATAGGAAAGAACACTCTTGGCATTTACAGTCCTCATTTCTGTAACTTGTCATGTAGCCTCAGCTGGCATTTTTAGTCAACATCTTCTGCTACTCATTCTGTGTTTCTCTTCTTCTCGGAAAGCACATCAGTAGGTCCCACTGTTTTTCTTGGAAGGGTGACCATTCCTGAAGGTTCTGGAACACTTATCATCCTGTTTGGATTATGTTGCCATAGTTTCCTATTGACCTTAATTATAGGGCATGATGACACCAAGAGCTGCCTTGCGGGATCTCCTGTTCTCCGGGTATAATCTTCCTTACCCCCACTGTGGCTAAGCAGTCCAAGTTTCCCCCAGTAGTCTGTATCTGTTACCCCTGATAACACTGCAGCTCCTCTGATACCCAGATGGCTCAAGTGCATTAGGAGCCAAAGAGGCCAGGGAGAAATCATAGCTTGCCTTTAAAATGGTGTATGTTTTGCCTCATGGGAGAAGCTCCTTCACAACAAAACTGGAAGGGTAGAGATGTGTCCAGTGGCAGAAGAAGGGGAAGTCCTCCCTTCACCTCCAAGCTATGGGAACACAGGTGTATACTCATCCAGTTTGCCCTTGTAGTTCTGAAGTATAAATAACTGTTTCTTATGGATCCGGTTAACACTGACTCAATATACAAATTCCTGGAAAATTCCAACACTGATGTACTGTGGATCACAAGTTCCCTGCAGGTGTACAACAACATCTAAAAAATGACATCAGTGAGTCTAACGACGCTGTTCCTTCATTAGAGGTCATCAGTGAAGGCTTGTCCACTCAGCAGTTCACTTTCATAGATTCATTTCTCAGCGCTCCTGCTCTCACAGCAAACCTAGCCACATTCTCAGCAATCCCTTTCCTATGAAACTCCATGGGAATTTCCCAATGCATGCCGTGTATTTTGATCCTATCTACGCTCCCTTTTCCCCAATTTCATGTCATGTTTTTGTAATCCTGAGTATGATTAGTGTTGCCTATATCTACATGAGTTTTCTCCACTGGGAAATAGGCAAATCCACTATGGGCCACACTAGTGGGGGGAAAAACTAACTGTCCCTTCCCCAGAATCTGTCAACTGCCAATAGCTGCCCAGATAGGGGTAAGGGACTCAGGAACTCTTTGCCCATCCACAGTAGAAGCCTGACTCGTGTGATCTTATGAAAAGCTTGTGCAGGGAACCACAACCGTTCTGCGTTCATGAATGAGATATCCCTGCCATGTCGAGAGACATCATTCCACCGCGATCTTCCCCAAGCTCTGGTTCTTACTGTAGCATGAATTCTAATTGCATTAATAATACAAATTTGGAGTCAGCTATCGGGGGTGAAAGCTGAAGGATCTGAGAAACAGAGCAGCCAGCCATTCTCTAATGTCCTTTTACCTCTACCAATGCTCAGACCGAAGTGGCAATCCTGTCTCAGACTGCATCTCCAGACTGCATCTGTCTCCGCCAAACCTCAGACCGCCTTGAGCTTCTGTCTCCTCCTTTCTCTGCCCAGCAATATCACTCCTCTCTCTACCTCCCTAGTGCTGGGGGTAATGGCATGTGACTCCTGAATACTGGGATTAAAGGTGTGTGCCAACCCTGCCTGGCCTCTAGTGGTTTAGCTCTGCACTCTGATCTTCAGGCAAGTTAAAACACAAACAAAAATATCACTACATCTTACTATGTTTCCTCCCATATCCCATGATGCACTCCGGAATTTCTGCTGCTAATATTCATGCCTGATATTAATCTCTGTTGTGGGTCAGAAATACATTTACAGTAGGGTGTGGAGCAGCTTATAGGAGTCCTTGGGTCCCAGCAAAGCTGCTACTCTTAATAGAAACATCTCTTCCAGGAATAAGGGATTTCTTTTGAACATTCCGATCTCAGCTACCCAACAGGAGCAACTGGGATAGCAGAGATGAAAAAGTCTGTTAGTCCTGAGATCCTGCATAATAGAACCTCTATCTACCCCATGTGCCAAAGACCCAGCCTCCCAGCCTCTAGCCCTCACCTTGCACACAAGGGCTACAGACAACTGTTTGCACCTGGCCTGTCCTCCCAACAGGAAATGAAGGTTTAACTCATTTCCTTTGTTTTCTTTCTTATATACATTTCTACTATTTTAGGCATTGTTTTGTTTAATTTTTAATTGTTTATTTACTTATTCAGTATGTATGTGTGTAAGCATGCATATATGCAAGTGCCACTATACACATGTGCAGATTAGAAGACAACTCACAGGAGTGGATTCATTGCTTGTGGGTTCTTAGGAGAAAACCCAGGTCATCAGTTTTGGTAGCAAGGACTTCACCCCACTGAGCCATCTCACTGGCGCCTTATTTTTTCTATTTAGAAAATGGAAATAGGTGTATCTACTCCTTATAAGTCATAGTTGGAACCAAGAGTTGTGTAACTACACCCATTATACCACAATAATATAGCTACATAAACAAGATTCAAGCAATGACAGTACCAAAAGACATACCAGCATAGAAGGAGGCCATTTCATGGGGCCTCAGTCCTAGTCAAAGAACTACAGGTAACTAAGGAATGTTGAGAAAAAAAGAATTCATATTCCTCAGGGATAAGCCCTTAATTGGTTATCTACTATCAAGTTATCAGTTATCAAGTTATCAGTTCTGAAATCATATACATGCAAGTAATACTAAACGGACTCAGAAGATATGTGTGTGAATAATAATAATAATAATAACAACAACAATAATAATGATAATAATAATAATAATAATAATTGAAGACAAAGAGGCCATGAACCCAGCACTGAGAGAAAAAGTAGAGCATGAGTCCCACACCTAAGATACTATTTACAAATGGTATAGACTGGGAAAAGGAAAATAAGTTTTCTATAATAGAGTGTCACTGGGTATACCAGTCAGACTCAGAATAGACACCATGCCAAGGAGTAGTCGACCAACATAAAATGATGATACCAACCCTTGGGAGTTTTGTGAGCTCTTTGTTTCATTTTCTTTTGTTTGGGCATTTTTGTCTTGAATTTTTTACTTGTTTGTTTTGATTTCTATACTTTGAGGTTGTTGGGGGGTTTTCTGAGATAGAAAGAGATGGAAGAGAGAGAGAAAGAGGGGGAGGGTGAAAGCAAGGACATAAAGTTGAGAGGATAGAGAGGTTGGAGGATCTGGAAGGAGTTAAGGGAGGGAAAAATAAGCAAAATATATCATATGAAAAAAATTAATAAAAGTTAGTCTTGAAAGGAGGAGATGGTTGAGAAAAAAAAGAGAAGGGAGTCTGCCAGAATGGGAAAAGTATAAAAGAAGGCAGTGGTAAATTCATAATAGATTGCATGCTTGTATAAAAATTTTCAAATAATTTTATGTAAAAATTTGGTCAAGAATTCAAGAGGGACTGAGGAGGGACATGGAAAAATTTGAAGGGACATGGTAGAGGTTGGAGGGAGGAAAAGTTAGGGACAAAATGACATGATTATATTTTAATTTAAATTTTAAAATAACAAAAAAAGAGAACAAATAGAAAAGCAGTGCATAAGGGCCTAGATAGAGGACTGAGTAGTTAAGAATGCTCACTGCTACAGAGGAGCGAGGTCTGGCTCCCAGAACTTGCCTCACACATCAGTTCACAACTGTCTTTACCTCCAGATCCAGGGGATCCAACGCTCTTTTGACCACCATGAACTCCTGAATGCATATGGTACACATACCTAGAATGAGACACACACATAAGCATAAAATTAGATAAATGAAGATTTCCAGAATACTGGAAATGATTAAAGTAAGAATGGCCTTAGAGCACAGATTTTTCTGAGGCATTAAAGGTGCCTTTGATATCCCCTAATGAATATCGTGGTGCCCTTCAGTGATTAAAAGTATGATGTGAGACTTGATTCTAGCCCAGCCAGCCGAGTCTGAGAGGCAAAGTGTACCTGCTCCAGCCTGTGCTACATCAGCAAGTCTGCTCAAGCTCAGCCAAGATCCTCACCTCTGAGTCCTCCCCAGAACTCCTGGCACAAATAGGCTTTGCTCCTATGACTAATGCAGCTGCTCACCAAAGACACTTAGCCCAAAATACCATCTACATTGCACCTGCTGTGGCTTCTCCTGAGGGTCAAGGACAGTTAAAGCTGGAAAGACTTTCAATTTCTGCACTGTCCAAACCTTCGCTTTCCCTATTCTGGGCAAAGACATCAGTGGTTATTTTGTTGCTAAAGCCTGAAGTCTGACATTGATTTCTCTTTCCTTGCCCATTAGCCATTTGTCCATCAACAAGCTCTGTTGGCACTGTTCATGAATCATAATAGGAATATAATCACCTGTTTCAGACTCCATTTCATCAAACTAAGACCAAGGTAAGCTATCATCTTGGCTGGATATTGGCATACTTTGCCTAAGAGGCCTTCTCTTAATACACTTGCCCCTGTAGCCTGTTTTCCAAAAGAGGATATTATGAAAGTTAAAATCAGGAGCTGGAACATCTTTCTTCTTAGAATATTGCTATAGTGATTTGTCATTATTAGATTCAAGTCCAAAATCTTATATTTTTCTCTCCCCACCCCCTCTCTGCCTGCCTTTGTATCCTCTTCCCCCAAGCATGTTAATCTTTTCTGTTACTCATAAAAAAATCAAAGACTGTACCGTAAAAGAATGTTATAAATCTATTGTTCTAGCTTTTATAGGTAGAAACCAAATAAAGTTTCAGTGTGGGTGCACAAATGATAGATGCATGGATGGGCATATGCACGAATGGGACAATATAAGATAAAATAATTTCAGTTATTTCTATGGTTATGTGCAAGAGTTGTTTTGGAGATGTATCCATTGGGACTGGGCTCAAAAACTGTGTTTTTATTGGTTGTGGTTTTCTGTAGTCTCCAAAGAAAAGTTTCCTTGCTGAGGGATGAAGAATACACTTATCTGTGAACATAAGGACAAATATTTAGAATGTAGTTAGGGATTATACTGGTTTAATAAAGTGTGATTGTAGGTTCTCCTCCGAGATCCATTACTTCACTAGCCCTGGGTAGAATATAACCTTTAAAACATATATTTTACTTACTGTTTAAGATTTCCATACCTGTACACACTGTGTTTTAATCATATCCTCTGTTGTTTCTTCCCTTTTAACTCTCAAACAGCCCCCACCAAGTCTCCCTACCAATTTTATGTTCTCTTTTTATTTTTAGTCCATTAAGTCTAATTAGCCCTTCTAGTATGTACAAGGGTATAAAGCCACCCACTGTCACAAAGGCAGTATGTCAGGGTCCACATCCCTGAAATAATAACTAACTTCCCATCTTACATCAGTTATGATGGTCAATGGCTTCCCAGCTAGGGATGGAACTTCATGGACTATCCTATCCATACCGGAGTATTCCTAAACTTTGAATGTCTCTCAAAATGCTCATGAGGTATAAAATATCAATGCACAAGTAAGATTTAACTGTTATCTTTTCTACACCCTTGTTCCCATGTGTGTCCTGTTTTATTCCATATCTTCCACCACTAAGACCAAAAAAATGAAAAACTATACCACAAAAGATACTAGGTTTCAAAATCTTGACTTGAAAATCCCAGAGGTCTTCAATGCAGGGTTGAAACAAAAGCTTATCAAGAGTCCACTATTTGTAAACTGACCTCATGCCTTCAAATGTTGACTCTTCTTTCCCTTAGCTTGTATTTGAGCAAACCATTTAACTTTCCTGAACTTCTGCTTTTTCCTGTGTCATGTGTGTATTAGCAAGAGGTTTTTTGTTTTGTTTTTTTTTAACTTTCAGAAATGCAAAGTAACATGAGAAACATTTGGAGCCAGGGATAATAAATGGTGAGTGACCCACAGGTGCCAGCTGTTCCTATTTTGGTGGAGAACATGGATAAAGGTTCTTTTTTTTCTTGTCTTCCATGACTTGATTTCTAAATATCTACCAGGAAAAGAATGAAAGTATAAGGAAGGATTAAGAGAGTTATATGTTAGCACTTTCTCTGAGAGCGGCTCTTTCCCACTACCACATCTGGAGTTAGCAATAAAAGTAAGGGCGTCTACAATAAAATGTAAAGCAGAATCATTTTGATCATTTTCCTACAAGAAATTGTACTTAATCCTTGACTGAGTGTCTAAGAAAGCAAATGTGTGCCCAGAGCAAACCTCCTCATTGAGGCAAGATGGGGGCAGGAAAAGGTGAGACCAAGATTGGAGAAGAAGGGAGCTTTCTGGCCCATTCCTGCCCACGGGACTACAGCGGGCATATTGGAGAGAGCTGAGGGTCCTTGCTTAACCAACCCTTGTATATAAGGAGAGAAAAAGAGGGAGTTGATGTGATGGTGTCAGCTTGACACAAACTAGGGTCAACTGAGAGAAGGGATCCTCAATTGAAAGAAAATGCTTCAATAAGATAAGGCTGTGGCAAGATTGTGAGGCATTTTCTGTTTTAATGATTGATATGGGAGGGTCACCCTATTGTGCATGATTCTGCCCCAGAGGCAGGTAAGAAATTGGACTGAGCAAACCAGTAAGCAATTTTCCTCCATGGTATCTGCCTGAGTTGCTGCCTCC
This sequence comes from Ellobius talpinus, assembly GCA_001685095.1. NCBI lineage: Eukaryota > Metazoa > Chordata > Mammalia > Rodentia > Cricetidae > Ellobius > Ellobius talpinus. The sequence goes on from LOJH01018183.1 coordinate 13,833, forward strand.
AGATTCTTGACCTGTTTTAGTTCCTGCCTTGACTTCCCTAAGTAAGTGACTATTACCAAGAAGTGTAATATAAAACAAATCATTTCCTTCTCAAGTTTATTTTGGTTTCAGTCTTTATCACTGCACTAGAAAAGTAACTAAGAGAGGAGGCCAGTATCACACAGCAGAAAACTCCACCATGATGTTTTGTATATGAGCTTTGGGTTTCTAGAGGGTTCTAGGCTGTGGAAATTAGGTATTCTACATTGATTGAGAATGAGAGTATTGGGAGAAGATGGAATGAAACAGGCAGTTCTGCTCAGATTAATTGGAAAGCTACTGGGAGTTCAAAGTGCCAGTTACTTTAGCTGGTGGCAGTGCACTCCTAGACTTTCACTATGTACCACTCCCCTGCTACAGGACTTCATTGCATCTCCCTGACCCCTTGTATCCTTCTTCATCATGAGAAAGTTAATCAAACATTCTTCCCTACCTTACCACATTTGCATCCAGCCTTGTGATGCTGTGTTATCCATTAATCCCATTGAAAAGTAGTCTGACAAGAGAGCTCCTAAGAGCATCTGCTCATGTCCCACCTCTCCATGTAGGAGTCAAGATACATGGGTATACTAAAAAGAAAGCTTGGTGCTTAACTGGCACACACTCTCTCTCGTCTGTGTGCTCTTGAGCAAACCACATCACTGTGACAGGGCCTTGGATAGTCTATTCTGGAAGCCTGTTAAACCACAGCAGACCAAAGTTTCTCATTAGCACAAGTGTTCCGTATTTGATTGATTCACACATTAAGACTTTCACTTTACCCTTATTTTCACTTTCTTCTGTTTTCCTCCCTTTGTGAACCATACCCTAGTGTGTGGATGATGCTGGAAGTGATCCATGGCCCACTCCAAACAGCATTTTGCCAAACTGTACTCAAGAGAGAACTCCTGCTGGCTGTTGCCACTTCCTGCTGCCTCCTGATGCCAATCGGCAGTAGCAGCAGTATTTGTTTGCAGGACATTTTTAGAATGAACCCTGGGCAGCGGAATAGGATTGTATAATAGCCTTGCTTTAATGAAAGAGAGAAGGGGATGGACACAAGGGGGAGCTTGGCACAGATGCCAGGTTTTAATGAATTGTTCAAGTGAGAAGTCTCGGTATGGAGAGTGGAAACAAGACAGTGAGCCAGGATAATGCTTCATTTGCCACTGAAATGTATGATGGAACATTGGCACCTAAACAGGATTGTTTTGATGGAATGAACTACTTGGTAAGGTTAGACATCTAATCAAATAAATTAACAGTTACTGGAGTGTGTGTAGTGTGTGTGTGTGTGTGCCTGTGTGTATAAAACATATTTAATTGTTCATCAGCTAGTTATTTTCCTCAATTGTATGAAGAAAAATGTACACAGGTAACTTTTAAGGGACTGTTCAAATGTTATTGCCATCATGATTTCAACAGTCAAAAGTATGGTTTCTGTCCTGAGAACTCCCATAATGTTACCTGGACAACTTTGTCATCTCCAGTAGTTTCTTCTTTGGAATAAAGGCATTTATATCTTACTGTTCCACTACAAAACTGAAGACTCCATACCCAGTTCAAATCTGCCCCTTCACGGTGTCATGTTAGAAAACTCAGAACATGGTGAACATGTTTAAGAATGAACAACTGGGTGAAATGTGCCATGGTGGCAAAGTATTAACCCTTCAGAAAATTGCTGCATGCTTAATTACTCACTTAGAAGGATTTGTGATGTTGAATAGAAGGCAAACACTCTGCTGATCTAGGTACTGGGGATACTTTCAACAATAAAGGAGACAAGGCTGAGCCCCGCAGGACTTAGGTTCCCCAGCTCAACTGATTTTAGTTTTGAGCATCAATGCAGTACCAATGAGCCAGATTTGGTGGCACAAATTGAAAATCCTCACACTTGGGGAACCGAAAAAGGAGGACCACAAGTTCAAGGTCAGCATGGGCTATATAGCATGACCCTGTCTCAAACAAATGAGCAAATTATCCCAAATGGAAAATCTGTAAATCTCTGAGGACATAGAAGATATCAGATGGTACTGGTTGATGACCTCAGCAACCACAGTGCCTCTCCACAGCCTGCTGAAGGACTTTCCTAACCTGTCTGTGCCAGGCTTGAACTTATCACTCCATCCCAATCCACTGAAGATGTTTGACAGCAACCAGGTAAAGATACCTAGCCCTGAGTAGTATGTCAATGTCTTCTATTTAACAAAGCAGCCAGAATACATACTGAGCAAGTCTCGTGAAAGACTTCAGTTCACCTCGTGACAACCATGGGAAGACCATACTATTAAGACTCCAATAAGCTATGGAACCTTTCTTGAGGCACCATACATAAATGAAGGAATCAGAAATTAAACTTGTTCAAATAAGGCTTAATTATAAAACCTGAAAAAGAAAAATGCCAGGTGTCACTTTGGTGATTAAAAGGGATTTGTAAAACTTTCATCCTTCTTCGGTTTTTACATTAAAGACATTAGCCTTAAGAAACATACATTAATATAAATTTTTAAAAGGCAAACTTTAAAGAGAATTTTTAATAATAAAATGTGCTTTTGATGGAGTGCATAGACGAGACATCAGTTTCCAAGGAAATTTCCTGACGTGTTTTTAATAGTACCAGCAAGAATGAAATATGATTTGCCATAATGCAGCAAAAAAATTTGTATGTTGGCTTCTGGTGACTAGTTTGTTCACACACAAAGTGAACATCAATAAGATATGCATTATTTTAAGATTTAAAGAAAGTTCTGTTCAGAAACTGGCCCATTTGGGGCACACCATAGTTGTTTTCCTTCAATTTCTTGGTACCACCTGTTCAGTGACAAGGAGGGACATACACAGGCTATTTTCACATCTTCTTGATTCATAGGTGGGAGAAATTCTATCTTCTACGGTTCTGGGGAATGCATGAAGCAATTCCTGAGAGAAAATGACCCAGTACCACTCCCACAGTCGCAGATACTCATTTCCTGAAACTAAGAACGGCAGCATCTTCTTCTATCCCAAAATGAAAGCACAAGTGTCTTTGGTGTCATGCATCCAGCACTCCAGATCTTGCAAAGTGGCTTTTCTGTGAAGGATTTCTGGAAAAGGAAAAGCCTCTTGTCTATTTGACCCTAGAAGATGAAACTCAACTGTTTTAGGTTCAAAGGATTCCTATTTTTGCTCGAGCACCTTCCCCATCTCTTTAGAAAGCAGAAGTGGCTGTGGAGTGTTCAGATAATAGCTTTCACCACCACTCTGTTAATTGACATGATACAGTGTAAAAGAATAAGATTCTCCTGTTCTGAGTTGCAGAAATCAAGAGCCCACAATTGAAGGCAGCAGAACTGTGAAGAAGATTCAACATCTCGTTCCAAACAGGAAAATGCTTCCCTTTATACTTTTCATAATTAAGATATCCCTATTCTCTGACTTTTTCCACGTATTACACGTCAAAAATCCCCAATACAGGAGAACAGTGGCACTACCTAGCATCCTTCTACAGAATGCTTTCTTTCTCTTTGCTGACAGCATCAACTGTTCTTTCAAGATCTAGCTCATCCTTCACCTAATCACCTGTCAACCTTTTCTCTAAGACCTTGGATGGGACTGATTCTTCTCTAACATGGGGGTGGCAACTATTTGTTCTTTTATTGACTTTACACCTTCATTGTCTACAGTTCTGTTTAGAGATAAGAAGGGCAAATGAAATCAAATAGGGGTGTGACTGTTCTTGTGTGGAAAACCACCTCTCCACATGAAACAATCTTCTACATAGAAGAATTATACTCAGTCTTGTCCATTTGCCTTCACTCCACATTGGTGGGTTTGAGCTATGTGATTGTTAGGCAATTCAATCAACCCACATGTCTAAACATGTAGGAAGTTGTCCATCAAAAATCATTAACAGTTTGGGTCTCTCTGTGCATCTGCGGGTAGCCAAGTGGGAAGCAGCGATCTGAACAAAATTTTTCTCTAATTTGATAGGCTCTTTCAAATCTAAGTCTGAAGGACTACATGGAGATTTAGGGTTCATGAACTATTCAGTATTCTTGGTCTTAATCTGGACCATTAATAAAGGGATGCTTCATTTCCTTGTCATATTCCTATTTTATTTCCTCTTGTTTTGTTGAGAACTTGGATGGAAGAAGATGAATATTATAGTATCTGCTACTTAAAACAACTCTAACATAGGTATACTGGCTGGTTTTGTGTGTCAACTTGACACAAGCTAGTCATCAGAGGAAGAAGCTTCAATTAAATAAATGCCTTAATAAGATCCAGATATATAACATTTTCTCTGATCAATTGGAGAGGGCCCCATCTATGGTGGATGGTGATATCCCTGGGCTGGTGGTCCTGGGTTCTACAAGAAGGTGGGTTGAGCAAGTCATGGGAAGCAATTCAGTAAGCAGCTCCCCTCCATGGCCTCTGCATCAGCTCCTGTCTCCAGGATCTCACCCTATTTGAATTCCTGCCCAGACTTTCTTCAGTGACAAACAGCAATACTAAAGTGTAAACCAGATAAACCCTTTCCTATCCAATTTTCTTTTCGGTCATAGTGTTTTGTCACGGCAATAGAAGCCCTAACTAAGACAATAGACATAAACAGATTTGGGTACAAGGTGTGTGGGTTGCCTTAGCATGAGCTTCTGATTGGTTTGCTCCAGAGCATTTATTCCATTGTGTGAATTTTCCTCTGAAAGGAAGCATGAGAGAGGGTGAAGAGTAGAGTTTGTGGGTGAGTCTGCGAATACAGGAGACCTTGGTGCCTGAGTTGTAGCAGAATTCATGAAAAGGACGTAGTGTTTCCACACAAAAATAGTAAGGTTTAGTCCTTCCGTTCTGAAAGCATGATGATCGCATCCCACAAGCTTCTACTGTTTAGTGGGTGAGATTTCAGAATCCCATATCTGAAGAGCTGGCTTTTCTGTCTTCTTGAGGTAGACGCCCCTTTCCTATGCTCCTTTTTCATCTCCTTCAGTTACAGCCCCCTGATGAGAATCAAGACTACATCCTAGGCATTTTAGCAAACCTCCCAACAAGTTGTGGATTCATTCTCAATGCTCTGGCTGAGATTATACCGCAGGCATTTATTATCTTCCACAACTCCCTTGTCCTACTGCACTTCTAGAGTCTCTAACTTTTCTTTTTTAAATATTTACTTAGTTAGTGTTCTTGTATTTGGATGCACATACCACTGCACTCGGGTGGAGGTCAGAGGAGAACTTTCAGGCGTCACTTGTGTACTTCAAGCTTTTCGTTACCCACTGAGCCATCTCCCTAGATCAAGATTTTCAAAGATTCATTAGATATTTAGATTCAATTAGCAACACCAGTCTGGTAAAGGGCAAGTGTTCAAGAGGAAAAGATGAGACAATAAAAAAGGAAAGCAGAAAAACAGAGAAAAGTCAGAAAGAAAATTTAAAGAATACAGTTGTGGGAAAATATATAGTCAAATCAAGCAAATGGCATGTTTCTGTATCCCTAGAATGTTTCTGACACTATTCCCACTTAACACATTCACACATGTATGCATCCGTGCGCACACACACACCTTAGTTTGGGTGAAGAAGGCATCCATTTCTACCTAACACATGCACACATACATGCACGTGTGTGTGCACGCGTGTGTGCATGGACACACAAACACACACACGCATACACCCTTTGTAGCATCATGTTTCCCTTAGTTTGGGTGAAGAAGCCATAATTCTTTTCTCTCTTTCCAGAGAAGAGGTGACTTCTGCTCTTTCTCCTTATACTGAAAAGTAGCTAAGCTCATTTGTCGGAATCTTACTCCTATCTACATGTTGCTGGAGATGAGGCTAATGTCCTGGAAGTTACCATATACTGTTCAGCAAATATAATTTAAAATGAGCAGTCATGAGGAAAATGCAAATCAAAACAAAAATGAGATAAAGTCTTACCCCAGCTAGACAGGTTATTATCAAAAAATAAAACATAAGTATTTGTCAAGTGTGATAGCACATGTCTGGCATCACATCACCCAGGAAGCTGGGGCAGGAGAATCTCAAATTCAGGGCCAATTTGACCTATAAATAGACATCCTGCCTCCAAAAGAAAGTGCATAAGAGAGTAAATAAAATCAAAGTTTTATAACCCGTTGGTGGGAATATGAATTACATTAAGAAGAACAGTACATAGGTCTCTAAAAAATTAATATTAAGATTGCCATTCGGTCAAGCCATCCATGAAATCAGCAACCAAAGGCATATCTCTACCATCTGACATGGCATATCCATACTTATTGCAGTACAACTCACAGTGGTAAAGATACAGAATCAACCTAAGTGAGAATCCATCAGCAGATGAATAGATACAGAAAATCTTTAGAGATACAAACTGTTTCATGGGCAACAGTGTGTCTATTCCCAGTGATATCTGTCCTGAGTGGAAATTGAAAGAACCAAACAAGAACTGGATATTTATTTGATTAACCAGTAGGGAGGGTCTGAGAAGTCCTTCTCTCTTCTAACCCTGAGTGGGAAATCAGGGCTCAGTGGTCACTGTAATTAGAGCCGATGACAATAATAAGCCTTGTATGTTCTCTGTGGGGTTGCTAACAGTTAGGAATGCCCTGATTATTCGCCGACTTGTTCTGAATACATTGGAATGTAGCTGGAGCTGAGATGAAGAGATGAGCTCAGAAATAAATCAAATTTGGTACAGAAACACATCTATATTTCATGTGCCTACTTCTGCAGGGATGCCTCAGTAATTGGTTTAAAAATATCCATGACATCTGTTGATTCTTCTACTTTTAAGTTTGAATCTTCAATTTTGTCTGTTTTTCCAGAAGATTTTGTTGCAAAGCAGAGACACAGGAAGAAGGTGTCGCAGTAACTATCATAAAATATCATTGGTCCCTCCCAGTATCATGGTGGAGGCCATTTCACTGGTCAGTCTGACCTGATGGAGAAGCATGGCTTTTTAAACCCTTGTGAGAAATGAACGAGCTATAAACAACTGCGTGGCACATTTTTCTGTGTGTAGCATTGAACCATGAGTGTTTGATTATTTTGATATTTACATATATGCCCCAAGAAAGGTAGGTCATTTGAAACACACAAGCAAAGCCACTTCTACCTTTCAACTCTTAAGGTGGAGAAGCCTCTGGAGAACATTATACTGCCTCAGGTAAATCAGCTAAAAAATGGTCCCACAAAAATTGTTGTGAGAATTAAGGGAGAAAAATGTGTGAAGTAAAAATAAGAACTATGTAAAGATAGCTTGTATTGCTATCATTGTTATTACTGCATGTGATACTTAAGAACACCCGAGGTCCACCGCATCCATACAACTCATTAGGGGGATCTGTTTCAAAGCATTGCCCATGACTGACAGATGCCTTGCATTACAGCTATGTATAATCCTTCAAAGCTGCCATCTATATGACTTGATTACATTTGATTACAGCTCCTTCCTGGAACATCTTCTTTCTCACAAGGTCTTCACCTATGTTCTCTTCGTCTAAAGTAATTATAGAGTCACCATTTCATTAACCTCCCTCACCCTATCCCAACCAGAACCAGTGTTCTGTCTCATTTACTCCAGACCTGGGCTACTACCAGCCATTCCCATGCTGTAGGATCACTCCTTGTTTGTTGGTGTGTCTCTTCCTCCAAATGGTGAACATTCTTAGAGGAGAATCTGATAATATTGAAGAGTTAATCTTAAAGTAAGCATCCAACCCATAAAAGAAAATTATCTAGTCCCAGGACCCAGGGAAAGATCTTTCCTCAAAAAACAAGGTAACAACTCCTAACAAGTAACACCTGAAGGTTACCTCTTACCTCTGATGTGGGATTCCCCTCTGTATGCTGTGAATACAATTGGTTAATTAATAAAGAAAACTGCCTTGGCCCATTGATTGGGCAGAACTTAAACTACACTGAATGCTGGGAGAAAGGAGGCAGAGTCAGAGAGAAGCCATGGAGCCCTGCTGGAGTCAGACAAAACCTTAGCGGGTAAGCCGCAGCTATATGGCGATACACAGATTAATAGAAATGGGTTAAATTAGTATGTAAGAGTTAGCCANCCTCTGTATGCTGTGAATACAATTGGTTAATTAATAAAGAAAACTGCCTTGGCCCATTGATTGGGCAGAACTTAAACTACACTGAATGCTGGGAGAAAGGAGGCAGAGTCAGAGAGAAGCCATGGAGCCCTGCTGGAGTCAGACAAAACCTTAGCGGGTAAGCCGCAGCTATATGGCGATACACAGATTAATAGAAATGGGTTAAATTAGTATGTAAGAGTTAGCCAATAAGAAGGTAGAGATAATAGGATAAGCAATCATTTAATTAATACAGTTTCTGTGTGATTATTTTGGTTCTGGGCAGCGGGAGCCAACAAGCAGCTCTCTCCTCCTACATACCTCACACACGTACACACACACACTTCACAAACACATACACACATGAGCACATACACATATACTGTATGTAAATAAGTAATGTCATGTTGAATAGTATAAAATATAAAATTAATACTTATCATGGATAAGATATATCTATTTCATGTGAGTGATATTAGAGTGTATAGCCAGAATAGAATGCTTACATCAAAGCAAAAAAACTACCTAAAATGTAACTGGCCAATCACTTGAAACATCATGTTCCCATTAGTGATTTTTTTAATTGTTGAGTAAACTATATAAGCAATGGATACACTAAGGTTTTGCTTTCACTTTTTTTTCTTTCCACTGACTGTCTTCATAGCAGAGGAACAAAACAGAGGAAAATTGTTCACCTCATGGCAGCCAGGAAGCAGAGAGAAAGACGAGGACTGGGCATAAGGGACACTCTTCAAGAGGACACCTCAATAATGTACCTTCCTCCAACTAATCCCAACTTTCCAATAGTCTGATCAACTATGCATTTATCAATGAATTCCTCCATTGAGGAAGTTATAGCCTTTATCACCTCTCATTTCATCAGTTTGCAACTAAGCCTTAACATGAACCTATGAATACATTTATAAATTCAAATCATAACCCATTCATTCAGAGGTGTTGATTTAGTGAGTCTAAACATAGAAAATTTCCAGGACTGAGGCTCTTTCAGGAGGATATGAACTCGTTGTACTAAACCACATGATTTGAACATACGTTTCAAATTTTCTCTTCCAAAAATTCATGAGTTTATGTGCCCACTAAGCAGTCTCTTTAACCTCCAATATCACATTATTGAACATTAATCATTTTCAATATGTTAGCTGAAATTTTTCTTATTCTCAAACAGCAGTCTGCCTCTGAGTCCAACCATCCTCTGATTGTCATTTGTATTATTTTTATTAATCATCTGTTCATGTTCTGATTATATAATTGAAAATTAATGAGTCAATATATGACACCCACTATGCCTTGGCTAAGTCTGGAACCAATCACACTAATCTTGAGTCCATATTTGGAGATGAAGATGGAACTTCACTGGTTTAAAAAAAAGAGTGTTTAGAATATATGCTTGAGCTTTTCCGGACCTGGCCAAGCAGGAGGCGCCATCATGGGTGTTGACATCCGCCACAACAAGGACCGAAAGGTTGGCTCAAGGAGCCCAAGAGCCAGGACATCTACCTGTGGCTGCTAGTCAAGCTGTATAGGTTTCTGGCCAGGCAGGCGAACCACCTCCACCTTCAATCAGGTTGTGCTGAAAAGGTTATTCATGAGGGCGCACCAACCGGCCACCTCTGTCCCTGTCCAGGATGATCCGAAAGATGAAGCTTCCTGGCCGAGAAAACAAGACGGCTGTGGTTG
>LOJH01018183.1:30742-47950 GCA_001685095.1 Ellobius talpinus
GATAGATAGATAGATAGATAGATAGATAGATAGATGATAGATATAGATATAGATGTGCAGGTATCTATAACTTTATATACCCCATATCCCATGCTAATCTACCTTCTTCCAACACAGCCTTTAGCAATTACCTTCTCATTTGTGATCCTATGATGTTATTACTTTTGATGGTACATATGTATAGAATCATACTGTATTTGTTTCTGTATATACTTTACTTCACAAAAGATAGTGTCCTTGAAGTCCATCCACATATTAGTATATGACCAGATTTTCTTCCTTTTAAATGGCTATGCAATATTTTTACTGTAGTGGTTTAGATAAGAATTGCCTCCATAGGCTCATATATTTGAATGTGTGATGGAGTGGCACTACCTGGAATTAGGAGAGTGAACTTGTGAGACCAGGTGTAGCCTTGTTGGAGGAAGTATGTCACTGGAGGTGGACTGGAGGGTCTCAAAAGCTAAAGCCAGTCCCAATGCCTCTTTCTCCCTGCTGCCTGTGAACGTAGAACTCTCAGCTACTTCTCCAGCACTACGTCTATCTGCATGTCAGCAGGAGCCCCACCATGATGCAATAGACTAACCATATGAGACTGTAAATAAGTACCAATAAAAAGGTTTCTTCTATAAGAGTTGTCATGACCGTGGTGTCTCTTCACAGTAATAGAACACTGACTAAAACAGAAGGTAGTACCAGGAGTGGGATATTACTAGGCCTAAACATGATGCTTGTTGGTGTGATGTGAACTTGGGAACTTTGAATTAGGAAAGTAGCTCAATGTGTTAAGTGGGGTCTTAATTGAACATACTAGCAGTAGCATGAAAGGCAGTAATGAGGGCAATTTGAACTTTAGCTGCCCATCTCAAGAGGGGAAGAATAGTAGTAAGTGACCAAGAGACCAATCTTGTGATATTTTGGCAAGGACTGTGGCTGTTTTCTGTCTTTGTCAAAATAAATATCGGCTTGAGGTTACATTAAAGTGTTTTTTGGATTAATAGCATTGACAGAGGTTATTTCAAGACAGCCTAGTATTGGCTGTATTGTAAGGTGACTAGTGGCCACTCTTACACAGACCTATAATGAAAAGGAGCAAGCTGAGCAAGGAAAAAAACAAAAAACCAAAATGTATAGTTTGAGAAGAAAAGAAGTACCGGGAAGTATAATGGAGCTAAATTCAGTGCTCGAGGAGATAAAGAATTGAAAAAAAAAAAAGATGATGCTAAGTGGAAAAATGGGAGTGGTGGCCTCAGGACAAAACCTCACCCAACTAAGCTTACAACTTGTACAGCACAAGGTATTAAAGAAAAACTTAAGAAGTGAAGGAGACCATCTAAACAAAAAGTTGATGAAAATGTATTTGAACAGGGGAGCCAAGTTCCAGCCCCAACAAACGGCAGAAGTTAGAAGCTTGGGCCATATGATCTGGCTTTAGAGTCAAGGATATAAAAAAGTGATATGGAATCTCCCTTCATGGCTAAGGGAGGCTGCTTAGGTCTGGCATGTTTCAGGGGGGTGTCCTTGCATGGAGGCCCAGAGAAACCATGAAAGTAAGGCATGGATTTCATTGGAGACCCCAAGATGTTGGAGATAATAGAGTCATGGAATACTTTCCCAAGGAGAGCTTCTAACAGGGCATGGAACCAGCCCAAGAGAAAGAAATGTATTTCAGTCAACAAAGCTGAAAGGAGTTGGAGATCTGAAGAGCACTTTGACATTAGACATACCATGCAAAGTTTGGAGTTTGTCCAGCTAGTTTTTAGTTTTTCTTTGGTCCAGTGTTTCCTTATTACGTTCCCTTTCCTTTATTTTGGAATGGCAATGAATATTATGTGCCATTGCATGAGTGTGATCTTATTTTTAATTTTGATTTTACGGGTTATCACAGTTAAGAGATTGTATGAATCTCAGAAGAGACTTTGAACTTCATACTTTTAAATACTTTGGGGGCTGTTATAGACTATGGGGAGTCTTAAAGTTGCATTATGATATAGCTACAAGCCTATGAGTGCCAGGGAGTGGTAAGTGGGGGTTTAAATAAAAATGGCCCCAATAAGTTCATGTATTTGATGCATCAGGGAGGAGCACTACCTGAGAAAGATTAGGAAAGTGACCTTTCAGGAGTAGGTGTGACTTGTTGAGAGAGGTGTGGGTGGAGTTTGGGGTTATAAAAGTTGAAGCCAGTCCCAGTGTCTTCCTGCCGCCTATGAATCTGGATATAGAATTCTCAGATACTTCTCAAGCACTTTATCTACCTGTGTGCCACCATGAACCCTACCTTGATAACAACAGATTAAACCTCTGAAGCTATAAGCAAGCCCCAATTAAATGCTTTCTTTAATAAGAGCTGCCTTTGTCATGGCGTCTCTTCATGGGAATAGAACATTGACTATGACACGCACTGTATGTGTGAACCATATTTTGTTTTTCCATTTTTCCATTGGTAGGCATCTGAGTTGTTCTCATGCTTGAACTTATTTGTGTTTTATAATCATTTTTCTGACACAAAAATTGAGACTCTAAAGAAAAAAATTACTCAAAGAAACACAAAATGACAGGGACAGTCTGGCAATGGAACTGCAGACTGTCACCTGCCATTTGGAAGTTGCTGCTCTGAGTATACTGATACATTCATTTTCTCCTAAGACCGAGCTCTTTGAGGTCAGGATACCCTAACTCATCTAGCACAGTCCTTGCCTTACAGAAAGTATTGATAAACATTAATAAAATTCATGAAAGAATAAGTGGGTCAATATTTTGCTGATGTATAAAAAAATGACCAGGAAAGAGTGCATGTGCCTTGAGTAGTTTAACTTTAACAGAACATATTGTTTGCAATAGACTTTGAGGAATAAATAGAAGCATGAGATCAGATCAGAGATGGGAGTGGGAGAGGTCAGACAGAGAGAATAATATGGTGAATGATGTTTGTAAAGGAAGTTCAACTCTCCTGACAGCTCAACTTGTCCTTCTGGTCTGTGGAGTCACTCTCATGGCCTCTGGAAAGGAAAGTCATATGTGCTTGTCTGATCCCTGTGAGGTAAAGTGACTGGATCAGTAGGTATATATCCAACCAAGTCAATGGGCTCTCTGCAACCAACTGATGCTCTGTTGACATTTTTTATTAAGAGACACTGAAATGAGCCTGCAGGTACTAGTACGTGAATTAACTTGATACAGATGGGTAGCCATTATCTTCCTAGTTAGTTCCCTGAGAAGACTGTGTACAAAGAGATGCAGGAGAAATGGAACCACAGAAAATAAATTTAGACCCATGTGATACTGGGAAAATGTAGCAAGCTGTGTCTAGCTTTCCACTTCTATGCTGTTTCCTGCCTTTGGCTGTAACATGAGCGGGCCTGCTTGTTGGGGTTTCTGTCCCACCTGGTACCCCACAGCCGGCAAGCCCNTGTTCTCATTGCATCATTTCTACTTCCTGTCTGGTTTTCCCACCTATACTACCTACCTAGCCAATCAGCATTTGTTTATAACATGATTGACAGATTACAGACAATTCTCCCATACCATTGGGCATCTATGAACTTTCCTGCAAAGTTCTCTTAATTTCTGCCTTTTTCTGAGTCTAGATTACAGGCTTTGGCTGCCTAGAGCACACCTAGAACCTAAAGTCATAGGGATGTCTTATGAAGTATGAAAGTGCAAATCATGCTCTAGAAAACAGGCAGTATTTTAAATGGAAGATTTGATCATATTCAGTTCAGCCCTCCTTCTATGCCCACTGTCTTGTGTTCTTATCTGGTTGCTTTGATAAACTACCCGGACAAAAGCAACTTAAGAAAGAAAGGACTTACTCATGGTAATGTCAAGGCAACAGGAGCTTAAAATAGCTTGGCACATCCCATCTGCAATTAGGATACAGAGCAATGAACAATTTTTTTGCACTTAGCTACTTTATCCATTTTATATAGTCCAGCAACCACTGATAAAAGAATACTCTCATCACAATCAAGATGAGGCGTCCCATATCAATAAATACAATCAGTATAATCCCCTATGGACATGCTCAAGTTAACAATATTGGCATCACACCTACTATGGCATATTCAACTAGTTTCCAAACAGTCAACAAATCTATAAAATAGCATGCCTTTTCTCTTGTAGAGGAGCAGGAATTTGTTGCATTGCCCTTTGCATTCCCTAATTCAACAGTGACACCTCAGAACACAATGTAACAGTCCTACCTGTCTCCATGTACACAGAACACCTCAACCGCAGTCATGCCCTTTGGCCTCAGACATTGTCCCATAGCATGCTTTATGTCTCTGAAATTCTTTCTTTATAGAAGCACGTCAAGAGCTGCAGAGGCTCCTGGGGGATGTGAGGGGGCACTTGTTCATCTTCTTCTGTACAAATAAAGGTATTAAAGAGAGTTAATTTACCAGGGCTGCACAATGGATCTGACCCTTTGTGGAATGTACTTTAAATGTCAGGAACTTAGGAAGAGTAGCAAGAAAATTCTGAAAGCTTCTGAACAAAAAAATTATATTGTTCTATGCACCCATGGAGAAACTCTCTGCTCTGTCTCATGAAGAAATGATAGTACATGGATTGTTCAATGGCCCTCTAAGCTCACTGCAGTAATAACCCATGGGATCTGATCACTCTACATTTTGGAAAATGGAAGGATGAATAGCAAATGTCAGAATTAAATGCATCACTTCTTATGTTCTCTGAAGCTTCCCTCTGGAGCACGTCTTATAGGTGACACCCCACCACTTACTTCCATGTCTCTGAAAGTAGAGTATACTATTTCTGCTCATTATGTATCCACCAGATAACTCAGATGCCAATAGTGAATTTCTGGTATAGAGTTACAGTTCCTTTCCCCAAGCATCACAGAGCAGGCCTGCTTCCCTTTCCAAGTCAATAATGTTCCTTCATCTCTCTGGTAATCACCCATCCAACTCCAACCCCTCCCATCTCCCCAATCAGCATCCTACTCATTAACCAGCTTCTCTGCAGGGAACTTTGCAGCCTCCTCCTCAACTAGATTTGTTTTTCTCCAGGAAAGAAAACAGACATCAGAGAATTAGCTTTAGATTGCTAATTAGCATCCCTATGGTTGAGAAAAAGAACACAGTTTATTCTTTTTTTTTCTCAAGGTAAATTAGTAACATTTACTCTTCTAGATTTTACATACCTTACCTGAATTGTCTTGATTTATTAGATGTATCTGCAGTTCTGATTTTTAAACAAGTGTTGGCCTAGGCCTTGTCTAGAATATGAAAACAACCTGAGGAAGGTTTCTAAAGAACCATGATATTGCTGAGAGACGTAGCCAAATTTCCATTAAGTCATACAACAATAGAGAGGAGATGCTTCTCGTAATGGCAGGGTCTATAAAGTAGGAGACTGGGAATGTTCAAAACCTCAAAGTAATGGGTTGAGCATGACTGGGCAGACAGAAGAATATGACCTCTGGCCAGGTGGTGATGATACAGTGACCATAGATGTGTCCAGCTGACATTGCTTCCATCTTCATCTGGTAATTTCCTGAGTGATCAGGTGAGAAAAGTTGGCCAGATAAAGGTGGAGTTAATGAGTCAATCTGAGTCAAAGGCTTTTCTGAGACTGAATAAGGACAGTCAAAAAATCAAAATCTAGTACAGTTATCCTTCCATGTCCGTCGATCATTGGCTCCAGAACACATTTAAAAAATCCTTTTATAAATGACGTTGTGCTTGTCCATAAACTTCATGCATTCTCCTGTATGCTTTAAATCATGCCCAGATTACTTATAAAATTCCCACTATTATGTAAATGCTCTGTTAACTGCTTTCATCCTATATTGTTCAGAGAATGGTGATAAGAAAAGTCTGTACTTGTTCAGCATAGATGCAAATTTTAAAATCGATTTTAATGCAGGTGGTTGAATTCATGGATCAACAACACATAGAAATAAACAGTTATACTTGATGTTCTTGTTTGTTTTCTGTAACTATGACAAAAAAACAGTCAACTAAAAGCAACTTGTGGAAGAAATGGTTTATTTGGCTTATATTTTCAGATCACAGTCTGGAAATGTTTTATTTGGCTGAGGGAAATCAAGGCAGGAACTTTAAGCAGAAACCCTGGAAGAATCCTGATTAGTAGTCTCAGACTCATGCTCAGCTAACTTCTGTATAGAGCTCAGGACTATCTGCTTAGTGATAATGATGGTCACAGCAGACTGGGACCTCTTGAATCAATTAATAATAAAGACAATTTTCGAGACATGCCCCCATGCCAATCTTATCTAGGCTATTTCCTCAATCAATTCTTTCCACTCAGATGACTTTAGACTGTGTCAAGTTGACAAATAAAGCTAACTAGACACTCCCTTTTCCTTAGGAATGATGGGTTAGAGTAACCACATAGCATAGAACCCGTTACCACATCTCATCTTTCCAGCCATGCAAGAAAAGTCATACTTAACCTACACTCAGAGAAAATATGAATCAAGCCTATCAACCTTTTGGTTCCAACTACTCCTGAAACTCCAGCCTCGAGACAGTCCAGGCACAGGCAACTGCAAATTTAGGTCAGAAGCTTGGATGGTTCTGAGAGGCTCTTCAATGGGAGTCTCATTAAGGCTAAATTCAAGTTATCAGCCAGGAAAAAAAAAATAAGCACACCTATTGGAAGGTAAGTGACCAGACTGGAGGGTGAATCGAAGGCTCTGTGGCAGCAGGGTTAGCACAGCCTGAAGCTCCTCCCAAGACTCATTTACATGTATCCGCAAACTGCAAACATGTCAGCAATTAAAATTTTCAGCTTCTCAGCTTCTGCAGGAGAAGGGGTCCAGGAGGAAGCTGCATGCTGCGTGCAAAATGTTTAAAACTCGACCACTAATTATTAGGCACTCATGACATTCTCCTTCCCTTAATGTATTCTATTTTCTCTTAGATCCAGGTTCTCAAATTCATTCTTTCAAAATATACTTTTCTGCCTGCAGCTGCCATGTGTAAACAATACCATGATAAATAGATTAACTTTCATGAATCTGAGTACCTCCACAGACCAGAGAGAGAAACCTATATTCATTGTCAACAAATAAACAGCCAAGTGTATAAGTAACATAGCTATAGAGGTGGTGAGATTTGGGGAGCGATCTATCATAATTTGAACCTCAGTCTTGTCCCTGACTCTAGGAAAATTATTTTGTTTATTACCTGTAAACAGAGGTGAGAGGAGCAGTCCTCATTTGCAATGAGCAGACTTTAGTTCAAACCCCTAGTCATTCTTGAAAACTTTATGTAAAACCCTGATCTTCTCTGGGCATCAATGTGTTGCTCACCTTTTAAAAAACAGCATTCAAAGTGTCATGATGGAAATCAAATGAGATGACACAGTTGAGGTACTTAGCCTGTTTTCATTCAGGGATCTGCTTTTTGCCTACAATGTATCTATTGTGCAATCAAAAGGACAAGCATCCTTTAGCTACCATCTTAGCCTTACCAGGATTGCCACAACAAAATTCCATGGACTGGGTCCATTTATTTTCTCACCCCTCTGGGTAGTAAGAAATCTAAGATCAAATGGTGGCCAATTCAATTCCTGATGGACAACCCTTTTCCCTCCTGACTGCCTTCCTGCTATGTCTTTACAGAGTGGAGAGATTTCTCCTGTGCTCTTTCCTTCTTACAAGATTCTATTGGATTAAGATGCTGCACTATGATTTGATTTAGCATTAATTATTTCAATATGGCTATATTATAATACAGTGATATTGAGAGTGAAGGCTTCCTATGTGAATTTAGAAGTAACATTATTAGTTCATAAAAGCCACTCTTTTAGAGAATGATAAATTAAGAGTAATGAGTCGAATTAGAAGCCAGATTGTGTGCATGACACATAGTTGACAGTAGCAATGCCCTACCTGGTCTATTTAGTTGACAGTATCGATGCCCTTCCTTGTCTGCTTAATGACTTCTTGTCAGTCTCTAACTTAGCTCAGTGTTTCCTCCCCCATGCAGACTCCTCTGACTTCTAACTCAAAACTCAGTGCCCTTCATTGAGGTCCTGTTGAACTCCTCATAAAATACATAACTATTTATTCACTCACTTGTTTCATCCATTGGCTCTTTGAAGGCTAGAAATATAGTTTTATACTGTATCGGTGGGATTAGATAAACCTTCTTGAGTAAACAGTGATTGGATAATGTGGTGGCCAGACTCATGACAACTTGACCTATGAACTAGAGGTATTGGAAAGGAGGGGGCTTAAATTGAGAAAATGTCTCCATAAGATCAGACTGTAAGGCATTTTCTTAATTAGTGATTGATGTGGGGGGATCCAGACCACTGTAGGTGGTGTCACCCCTAGGCTTATGGTCCTGAGTTCTATAAGAAAGCAGATCAAACATGAGAAGCAAGCCAATAAGCAACACCAATCCATGACCTCTGTATCAACTCTTCCCTCCAGGTTCCTGCCCTGTTTGGGCTCCTCTCCTGATTTCCTTCAATGATAAGCAGCAATATGGAATTATAAGCTAAATAAATCCTTTCCTCCCCAACTTGCTTTTTGATCATGGTGTTTCATCACAGCAACAGAAACTCTAAGACAAAAGGGTGGATGAATGGATAGATAAATAGTTTAACGGATCTATTGATTTTTGGATTGATGGATCAGTGGAAATTGCAAAAACAAAACAAAACAAAAAACAAACAAAAACCACAGAATAACCTGAGACTCAAGAGTCTAGCTCAATACTGTCAGTGGAAAATACCTCCTGATTCCTTGGTTGAGTTTTAGAACAAGGCGCTAATTACTGCTGTGCCAAGCAGAAATGTGGAAAGTCAGTGCACTAGGAAAAGACAGAGATGCCATTTAACTCATGATAGAAGGAAAGAAGCAAAGACAAAGGGCTGCAGTAGGAAAAAAGGCACAAGGCACAGGTGCCCACTAGTTATTTATATCCAGAATTTGAAACAAACTGTAGACATGGGAAGCCTCCAGATGGAAAAATACCCAATACGTTTAGGTAAAATTGATTCTTGGAACTGGAGTGGGAGCTGCAGTATCAAATTATCAGTAAGATGGTTGTGAGGAAGCGCTACCAGTGTGAGTGTTGTATGTAAAACTGGGAAAGAAAGTGTTCTGTGTACTGCCCAGGGCTACTTTGACCTGTGCTGGGTAAGAAAGAGCTAAGCAGTGCTTGATTTCCTTAAAGCTAAAGATACCACTAGCCTTCATGCCCTCAGGTAGCCTGCCAATACTCCAAAGCTTGTTTGGAATTCAGTAACAGAGTAGGCCCATTCACTGGACCATGGAAAACCTACTAATGGAAGAACCTTCACAAAAGAATGGTTCACCCTCTTTGATCAGCGATCACCTACTAATAGGCCTCCATAAGGTGGAAACTGGAAAGCATCTCTCTGACCAATGACAAAATTTTGACTTCCTTGATCTTGTGCAAGTCTTGTTCAAGCTACCTTAGCTTCTGTAAGTTCCAACTGCAATAACCATGTCATGTTCAGAAAACATCATTCCACAGAAGTTCTTCCCACCTCCAGCTCTTTATTCTTTCACCCACCCCTTCCACAATGTTTCCTGAGCTTTGTCAGTAGTAGGTCAAGGGGGTTGGTTGATTAATATGTCCTGTTTAATGCTATATTGGTTACATTTCTGCTGCTGTGATTAAAAACTACAATGAACAATTTATGGAAAAAAGTTTTATTTTGGGCTTATTGTTCCAGAGAGATAAGAGTCCATGATGGCATGTGGGTAGAGTGGTGAGAAGATATGACAACAGCGAGCAATAGGCATGGCAGCAGGAGAAGGAATCTAAGAGACTGTATCATCAAACACACAAAGCAGAGAATCAACTGGAAATGAGGCAAGGCTATGAAATCTCAAACACCCGCCCCTCCAGTGATGTACTTCATCCAACCAGGATACAGCCTACAAATCACAATCCCAGAGAACCTAAACAACCATGAGGATCCTAAGAGAGACATACATGGATCTAATCTACATGGGAAGTAAAAAAAAAGACAAGATATCCTGAGTAAATTGAGAGCATGGGGACCACGGGAAAGGATTGAAGAAGAGGAGCAAGGAAGGGAGGGGAGCAGAGAAAAATGTATAGCTCAATAAAATCAATAAAAAAGGAAAAAATGTTTGACTAAGAATGTAGTCCACAACCTTCAACTGGTATGTTCATTTCCTTGTATCATGTTAATGCAATTTTTATCTTATGCATATCTTTTCATTTTGGGGTTATTTTAAGCAATGGAAATTAAATGTGATGATTTCAGTATTTACTAGTACTCCCTCCTGGAATTAAAAAAAAGGCAGATGAACCTGAGCCTGGGAGTAAGGATTGTTCCTCTTCAGTTTCTGCTTCAAGGTCCAGCCTGGACTTCTGGCCTTGGCTTCAGATGTAGTTTGAATGTGTTTAGATCCTATAAATTAATAGGGAGTGGCACTATTAGGAGTAGTAGCCTTATTGGAGGAGGTGTGCCTTTAATCCAGACCTTGAGGCTGGAGGGCACACCTTTAATCTGGACCACACCTTCTTATGGAAGTGTGTTACTGTAGGGGCAGGCGTTGAGATCTTTTTCTCAAGTTTCACTCAGTGTGATAGTCAGTTGACTTCCTGTTGCCTGTAAGATGTAAGACACTCGACTATTTCTCCAGCACCAAGTCTGCCTGTATGTCACCATTCTCTTAAACCTCTGAGCTGTAAATGAGTCACCACGGTTAAATGTTTCCTTTATAAGAGTTGCTTTGGCTATGGTGTCTCTTCACAGCAATAAAACCTAACTAAGACAGCTTCCTTCAGTCATGAACTGTAACCTTTAATGTAAAATAACCCCTTGCTTCCCCAAGTTGCATTGGCCATGGTGTTTGTTGTGGAAATAGATAAGTAAGCTAGAACACTGCAGACATTTATCTCCTAAACTACAATATGTCCAATTTAGCTGAGATTCTATTTTCCTGATTAATTTTCATCCTATCATAATCTATCTTGTCTTACCAATCTAAGATGGCGTGGTCAACTATTCAAGCACAGGTGACCATAGAAATTAAGTCTACTCACCATTTTGGCTTAGAAGCCATGAAACCATTAATTTCTTGACTACTTGCCTGTATGTATTTAGGCGAACTCACAGCCTTGATCGTATTGAACAATAACCTTGGGAGCTAAGTAGACTAATCAATATTGCCAACTAAATTTTTCTTATGGAGAAGTGAAACGTGGGGACAAGTTGATGGTCTATTCTTTCCAGTAATGTTATTTGAAGGAGACAAGATTCATATCATAGGCCTGTAAATTGGTATAGAGTTAGCCGGAATGAAGTACCACAGATAGGGTGGTGGAAGGAACAGAAATGTTTTTCTCACAGTCCTTGTTCTTCTAGGAGTCATCATAGTGTTATCATACTTGGTTTCCCCTGAGGTTTCTCTTTTGGGGTTGCTGATGGCCATCTTCTCCCTGTACTTTAAGTGATTTTTCCATTTGTACATTTGAGTCCTTACCACTTTTAAGGACCCCAGCTGTACTGATTAGGACTCATCGCAATGATCTCACTTTAACTGAGTTACCTCTTTAAATACCCTGTCTTCCGATGCCATTTCATCCTGAGATATCAGGAGCTAGAGAGTGAGTCAAAGTACACAGGTCAGGTCATAGCAATCTTTTCAGGTGTGTTCAGCTTCTTGGCATGTGACAGGATGCTACCATCTACAAAGTCCACACTACACAACCATCCATTCTTGTCATAAAAACACAGCTCTTAGTGCTTTAAGTAAGCTTACAGTTTCGTGTATGGCTATATTCATAACTGTCTGGGGCCACACATGGCCTAGAAGCAGAGGTAGAACACACTTACCATGCCTAGGTTTCTTTGTTTCCATAACCACACCACAAATAATATAATTATTACTCTTAAAATAACCAACTTATATAAGTTCCAACTTATCACTCCAAAATTCTGAGTTGTTTCTATGACAAATCCTTTGTTTAACTGCTTTGAACAGTCCAGTTTCAAGAAAGAGACCAGGTGGAGACTCTGGGCTATGAGACCAAGCACTCCTGGACAGAGAATCGCCTGACTGAACTCTCACACCACCAGGAACACAGAGAGACCCTTCCTGTGAAGCAGCGGAATTTCTGGAATTTCTGCTATCTGACAAACAACTCACACTCAGAAATCAGGAATTCAAAAGTGAAACAAAAAGCCACCTAATTTGGCACCCTTTCAGCATGGGACAGCTCTTTGCTTCTCTGATGGGTGACATTTAAGAGATTGCAGCATGGCCAGATTGAGGAAGCTCCCTCACAGCAGGGACAGGGCATGACGGGGCAAATATGCCAAGTCCTGTCATGTGCCAGCACAGACTTCACCATGGTTGAGGGACGAATAAATGTCACTTCCTAAATGTAATCCTTGCTTGTCAAGCAATTTTTTTCAGTTTGATTACATTTTCCAGTAAGTTTTATTCTGAAAAAATTTTGGAAGTGATACCTGTGGACCTTCCAAACGAAAAACCAACTTGCTTTGGGAGAATCAAATATTTCCTGTGCAGGAAAAGAGAGAGCGAAGAAAGGGGGATCACAGCATTCATGTTCTGAGTGTTAAAAGCAGCACTGTGTCAAGCAAAGTCACTGTACCCTTCTTCCCATTCTCTCCCACTCTTCATTCCTAATACAAACATGAACATAGAGACCTTTTGGAAATTTAAAGTTCTACTTCTGACTATGACAAATATCTTTTCCTTTTAAAATTGTTTATCAACAAATATCTGTTTTTACATATTAATGTCATTCAGCACACATGGACATACAGTGTACCTATATTAAATCATTGCTCTAGACAAAGTACCTTAGACACTCTGTCCCAAAGACAATCTCTAGACTTTGTTAGGATGAACGCATGCAATGGAGAGAACCTCTATGACCCTCTCTTTATTCCCATCCATTTGGAGACTCTCCAGCAGAGTTACAGAGAGGTCACTTTGCAGAGACTCATCACTGCCATCTTTGTATGCATACATATCCACATTTTAGTGAGCAGTTGCTGTGCCTGTCTGTCCCACTAACTTCTTTAGAAGTGCTTTTACATTTCAACATCAAGTTTCAAAGGTGGCAATGCTTTTATTAAGACCAGTTTTCAAGTGCAGCAACTAAGATTTAGCTATTTTTCTAGGGAAAGCAAGCATGGTAATAACATCGGTGGTGACTCAATAATCCCTAGATGTACCCTTGTCTTAAATCTCAGACCTTGAAACACTCCAATTAACTGGTATAAGAGGACTTGACTACTGGGGTTAAGTTGAAATCTCATGACAAGTTGATTACCCTGGATAATCTAGGTAAACCAGGTGAGTCCAGTTAGATCCATAAGTATAACATGGTGCTCTCCAGAAGACAGAAAGGGAAAGCAGACAAGTTAATAGAAGAAATTAATCAATGGAAAAGAGATGTCATGGGAGTACAATTTCTGCCCTTAAAGTTGAGGGGGGCTACATGCAGAATGAATACAGTTATTCCAAAAAGTAATGAAACAGATTATTCCACAAAGTCCACCAGTCAAGGAGACGTTTCTGTAACTCCGAGAGACCCATTTCATACTTATGACCTCCAAAACAGAATGACATTCATTGCATGTCACTTTAATATACTAAGATTATGATCATTTGTTGTAGAGACTCTTTAAAAGTCAATGAAGAATCTTCCATTTCCTCCTCTTGAGTATGAAGGTTGAATTGATAATATGTTCTGTTTATTTATTCTGTATAACCCTGTTGGCTTTCCACATCACTTATTTAATCCTGATAATGATTCTGAGTGTTGGGATGAAAAACTGCTATATCTTCTTCAGACCTGCAATGACATCATTAGTTTACTTGGAGCAAGATAAAGATCTATTTGGATAAGAAATTAAGAAGTCTAAAATTGGTATAAGTTCATTTAAAGTTGAGTGACTGGACAGATTGATGAGTCAACAAATTAATGGAAGATGTATAAGGAGACTGATAGAAGAATAAGGGAAGGTGTGAATGGATGGACCAATGAATGGATCTGGATTGATACACAGATGAGTGGATAGATGAATAAACAATGGGATGAATAAATGAATGCATTAGACTGACATATTCTACTGTTGTGCACATTAGTAGATGATAAATCAAAGAATTTATGCCAAGCATTTGGTATGTGCTTGACTTACAGAATACACACAGTAAATAATATTAGCTAGTAGGATTTCATAGTCAGGGTACTAGGATTGATCATATGATGCCTGATCCTTTCTTTCCACCTTCAGGGGGTTATAAATTAACCCTAAAATACATAAACAAATAAAGAGTAATTGCAAAACCAAGCACTATTTCACTGAGGTACATACAGATATTTATTTAAAACTCTGCGAAAGGTTTCAGGCTCACTAATGACCTTCTCTTCTCTATTCTTCTTTTCCTTTCTTCTAGTTCAGAGAAAATAGAAAAGATCTAGGAAAAATCAGATCGGGTAGGAAAAAAAGTTCATTGTCTTTTCTCTAATTGGTATTATAATTCGTGATGATAGACAAGCTTTGTGATCTCAGTGGCATGATAATAAAAGAAGACCTGGATAAATAGATGGTTGGTAGCCTCTCTGATACAGCTCAATGATTTGTTGAAAGTATACATATGCAAGTGCAACTTATACAGAGTGGGACACGAAGGAGAAAATCAGGACTATCTGAACACCTACTATGTGCTAAACACTGTGTGTTCTACTCAATTTAAGCTCCAACGTAAATGCTGAGCAGAAGGCCATGCCATCTCCATTTCAATGAGAATACACAGATCAGCAATTAAGTAAACCAGAAATAAATCCTCAGGCAGGCTTCCTTACTCCAATGTCATTCTCTCCCATATCCCTAAGCAAAGTAAACTTAGGGTTACATTAAGGTAATAGAAGTCTTCAGAATCAGTCTCAGCAATAAGTAATTACTCTTTCTCTAGCCCTAGATGTACAGTTTCCTCTTTGGATATGAGTATCTTTTTTTTCTGAGAAACTCTCATCTCTGACCAAGTAATTAACATAGAATTGACCTTGGACCTCATTTAGAAATAATCACATACCTCATGCCTGACTGATCATCATGTGTCTTATGTTTCAGTTCACAGTACATGTCCCAAGGATGGACATCTGATTCACATCAACACAATAGATGGCAATCACAAAACATCACTAAGAATTATTGAAAAGTCTTTTTCTCCTCTTCTCCCTTTCCTCCATCCTCTTCTTCCTCCACATCTTCTTTCTCTCTATTTATCTCTATGTCTATCTCTCAGGATGTACATGTGTCTCTCTGTCTCTTTCTGTCTCTACCCCCACTACACCCCCTGTGGTGCCTGGATAACACTGACTAAGAATGCACAGTAGATCCTTATTCAGACCCACAGAAGCCAACATGAAAGAAATTGGAACCAAGACACACAGATACTTCTGACAGTTAACTCTTAATCCCTAGATTCAATCAAATTCAATACCAGTAACTTCCAAACTTTTTTTTGGTTTTGTTCAAGTCTATTTGGGTTGAGTTTTGGCCATATGCCACAAGGAGTTCTACTAATACAAACTGACACTGGAAGTAATTTGAGCTCATTTTGAACACATACCTAGGCTGCCAACTCATGAGTCATAGAAGGGATAGGGGGTCCAGACCTCTGGAACAGAAGACTTACGTAAACTGTGAAGGCCATCAGGACCCAGCCAACTAGACTGAGTTTCTAGAAGTTAACAAATCCTATCTAGGAACTAGATTGCCAGACCATGAAAAGGAGGAGCCTGGGGCAAAGATAATACTCTACCCTAAAGGCAAAGCAGAGTACAACCCAAGATTTAGTTGTGCCTTATGCACACCATGATTCGGAACAGAAAGACTTCAACGGATGGTTGGACACTTCCTTTCACTGCTCAGCTCCTAAATTCTAAGATATGCAGACGGAACTCAACAAGAAACCTCATGGGAAGAAGTCAAGGACAGAAGAAGGAGGATACAAACTAAAGAGATCGTCAAACAACACAAGATATAGAGGGTGACCTTAGGGCTAACACTTCTCAAGTAGTCCCCACAAGTCACAGATGACAAGGAAATAACAGGAAGAAAGTGGTGAGCAAGATTTTAAGAAAGGGCTGAGATACCTTCCAGGTAGGTTTATATTATGGCGCTCAGGGTCTATAAGATAACCATGATGGTGGCAGTAGTGATGCTGATCATGGTAGTGCTATCAGTGACAAGATGATGGTGGCTGTGTTAAACAAAGTAACAGTAAGCATGGCAGGGTGGTACCAGTTCATGGAATGGTTGGTAGTCATCATCTCTCACATGTTATCTAGAAACTAGGTATCATACTGGATCCATTATTTCACTTACTTCTAAATTCAATACAATGAAATAGGCATTATCAGCCCCATTAAGGTATTGTACTTAGCAAAACATACCCATGAATATCTGACTCAAAAACATTGGTTTTTGATCCATGCCCTTTAGTGCACTTTTAACTATCCTGGGCTTTACAAATAGTTCAGTATCTGTGTATCCCTAAGCTCATAGACATTTTTTAACACATAGTCTCCTAGATTTTGGCTTGCAATGTTTCACATAAGAGAACTTTTCAGCCAAATATTTCGCTGATTCCTATTTGTGTCTAGTTGTTTTTAAATGCATCATTGACTTGAAAAAAACACATGAGAAAGCCTTTGGGATAGTACAAAATTAAAACTTTATGAAATTAATCACAGTAGCATCTATCTGTCTTTGAAAAGTCATCAGTCACGCTCTCTGTGGCAGCACAGATGCTAAAATTGGAATGATACAGAGAAGATTACCATGGGCCCTGTGCAAGGATGACACACAAATTCATGAAGAAGTCCGTATTTTTAAAAACCATCCTGATTGAAGTAACCCAGACCCAGAAAGACAAACACGGTATGTACTCACTCATAAGTGGATATTAGACATAAAGAAAAGGATAACCAGTCTACAATCCACTACCCCTGAGAAGCTAGATAACAAAGAGGACCCTCAGAGAGACATGCATGAATGCGCCCAGGGAAGGGGAAATAGACACAATATTCTGAGTAAACTGGGATCACAGAGGTGAGGGGTTAAGGGGAAGGGGAGAAAAATATGAGGGAATGAAATGGTTGAGTTGGGGGAGGGACAGAGAGAGAGAGAGAGAGAGAGAGAGAGAGAGAGAGAGAGAGA